>JAJONR010000179.1:0-86887 GCA_029582245.1 Solanum etuberosum
GAAAGAAACTAAGAACAATAACTCCGTCCCCGAAGCATGAGGACTCACCAAAGCTCGGGAAATCACGAACTCAACAACTAGCCATGAGACTGAGAAACTTGTCTATCGGACCCTACATTTGGGAAAAATGTAGGCAACAATATGCGTTAGTACAAACAATGTACCAAGTATGATAGCCATGCATAAAACATTTAAACCATGCTAAAAGGGACATTTTATTTCATGACATGCAATTGACCAAGCTAAAGATGATATAAAACAGTTATAAAACATAAGTCATAAAATCATGGTTTATGCAAGCTAACTTCATCTTTAAAATCTTTGAACTCATGTGAGATACTTCTTGAAGTAACCTTATTTCATTATTACTTGTGAGGAAATTGGCCTTAACCGACATATAGACCATGTGAGCTATAACATGATCCCCCGGTGTCTCCCACACCAAAAAGGGTTGTTCTACTTGCCTAAGGTAGAACCATGAACTTTTAGATTAAGTGAATCCACTAGCTAATCAACCTATGGGGGCACATAGTTTATGGGATAAGGATATTTCTACTAGAAACCGACCTTTAGTACGGGGGAGATTCCATCTCATGAGATTGCTTTGGAAAAGTGGCCTCTACTATGGGATATCTTCCATCTCATTATTAATATCCACTCGGTGCTAAGCATAAATTCCCATGGAATAGTCATTCCTTACTTGACGTCATTACTCATGGAAAGGTGTCCTTGGACAACCAATCAAAGCTAGTTCATTAAGATAGCTCTAACTCTTTGATTCAATTAGGTGAGAAATCCTTTCAACCTAAGAATCCTTTCTATGTGAGAAAATTCACTTCATGCTAGTTATGTTTATGGGAATATCCTTTCAACAACACAACAAAAACATCATCATTGATACTTACTCTCAAAGTATCCTTACAGCATTTGCGCAGATTTCATAAATAATGCATAAGTCGATAATTTACCTCTTGATGTCAAAACCCATTTTCAATCATAAGTTCTTAGAAAACATGGGTTAGATATGGATTTAATCATAAATACATGTAAAGCTTGCAATACATGCCTAATTTCATAAAACACTTACTATATACTCAAAATCCCACATCATATGATTCATAACTTGAAAACATAGGGATTACATGGGTTCATGGGGAAATCATCATAAAATCATCATGTATCATCAATTCATATATAATAGATCATAATTCAATCATTTAAATCAACAATTTAGAGAACCCATGATAGTTGAAGAAAATCCTAACTCAATTGGGAAATTCTACCTTTAGAAATAGAGAATTTTGGAACTCCATTGATGAAAGGAATCCATGGATGAAAACTATCATACCTTGACTCCAAATGCTATCCTTCAATGGAGGAATTGAAACCTTAGCTTCAAACCCTAGATGAATCCTTCTTCTTCTTGTTGTTTAATTTTCTAGAGAGAAAATTATTTGAGAGTTCTTCTTTTGCGAATTTGGAAGAATGAAGTAAATGGTGTGAATTTGGGGGTTAAAAGGCTTATATATGGGTCCTAAACATAGACAAAACGACATAGCTTAGGAACTAATTAATTAGGAAAAGATCCAACTAACCTTGAAAATTAACTGCAAGCTGCCACCGACGGACCTAGTCGACTAACCGTGGTCTGACCTTTGGTCCGTCCTGGTGGACCGTCATTTGTGGTCAGAGATTATGATTTTAGTTTTTGAACCACAGACCGTAGTCTGACTAACGGTCCATTGGTCAGGCCGTGGTTCAGAACCCTCAAAACTTACTTGGGCAGGCCAATAGCGGACCACACCTACGGTCTGTGGCCCATTCCATGGGCTGTGGGTGGCTAACGTGGTTTTGCACCTGCAACATCTGGAAAGCTGCTATTTTGGCCTTTTTGAATATGGGGTGTTACATGGGATTTCTCCCAAGAAGCATTAATGTTGCGGCACGACACAAGAACCTCACAATTATTCAATGTCAGGTGGAAGTTCCCACATCGGAAAAACATAGAAGAAATATTAGTTATATAAGTAAGCATGACTTGCCAACTAGTGACACATTTTAAAGCTACATGGGCTTAGGTCAAAGCGGACAATATCGCTAGCAGGTTGGGCTGTTACAAAAGATTTTCATAACCCAAATCTACATTCCAACAAAGATAGGGTACCTAAAATAACGAATGATCCCGAGCTCAACCCTAGGCTTAGCATATAAGGCATATCATATGAAACTAAGGCGGAAGCTGAAACATGTTCTTAAAATAAGACTGAATAGTGTGAGTCATTAGATCAATAAGACTACATTTCTAATGTCTGAATAAAAATAGAAGTGTGCCGGGACATGCCCCCAAGCTATCTCATAACCAATGACAAATTATAAGTACTAAATTTAAGGCTTAATAAGAGTAATCCATTAAGTACCCATATAAGGAGGATTCACGAAATGTTGTCCAATACTTTTGCAACTGCACATCCACAAGTCTTAAAAAAAGGACCAAAATCTACATCATAAAAGGATGCAATGCAGAGAAAAGTATGTGTTAGTACATGAAATGTAGTAAAAATACAAGGAACACTAAAAAAATCTATATTATAAGGCTGATGTAGGAAAAATGAAATAAGATTTCAAAAATCATACACATAAGAAAAGACCTGTCAAGCAAACAATTGGAGTTCATGCATAAGTATCATTTAAACTTTGTTCAAAAACACATATGATGATGAGCATAATCTAGTAGCCTTAAACCAAAATATACATAATATAAAATACATAAAATGAACCATAAACACTTAAAACATATCATAAAATGGTATAATTGGGGAATTTCTTATAATCGACATATGTAATTTGAGCTCATGACGCCCAACTTATAATCCAGTTTGATGGACTACCTTATACCTTGATAGAGCATAGAACCATATCTTATCATATGTGGATCCACTAATCTGAGCCTCTCAGGGTCAGAAAGTTAACTAAAAAATTGGTGAAACATAATCCTACATCTACGCGTGGTTATGGGACTTGTGTTTTTTCAATGCGCGTTCTCTCGGTATTAAAAGTCCTCCCAAAACAATAGATATTAATATAATTCTCATAGGTATGAAACCCACTTATCATCTTAAATCATATTTGAGGTTAAGCTCAAAAGTCATATATTAAAATAAAATGTATTTAAGTTGTAATTCATATCGTCCTAGTTTTCATGATTTAATGATATAAGGGTTTGAATGACCATAAAAATCATGCTAAATTAGTACCATAAGTTTTCAAAACATAAGTGAAACAATGACAACATTACTTATTTAAGAAAGATCAAAATTTCATAACCACTAGCTTTGATAAAATCGCTACCTTTACTTCTAATAATCTTGTGAAATTCTTAAGAACCAAAATACTTTAGGAATAACAGTGAAGGGATACTCTCATTGAAGTCTTACATACCGGAGAGAACAAATCTCAAAAAAGGAAACTTCTTTGGAAACCTTGAAACCCTATCTTTTGTCTTCCTTGCGGTTTCTTTTTGAGTTGGAGAGCTGAGAGCTTAGAGATAAAATAAAACTATGTACATGATGGAGTATATTCCCCTACTAGAATTTAAAATGTTGTGGCTTAGGATTAGGAACAATGGGAAAAGATCAAGACAATTCATATTGTATAAATGTAGGAAACCTTCTACGAGGTCATCTATGGCCCGTGGTCTGATCTACGGTCCATAGATATGATCTGTGGAAGTCACACTGAAATTTTAATTATCAAAATTTCATTTTTTGGTCCCAAATTACAGCATGTAGATTGTTTTATGACCTGTAATTGGGTCCATAAAAATAAGACCACAAAAATGACTTTCAGAAGTTTCTTCATGAGTTGACAGTACGATCGAACTTCAATGTATGACCCATAAATAAGGTTCATGGTTAGTAACTCTGAAGAAACTCTTTTATGGTGGTCTTTGGTAAAACGGTAATAACATTTTACTCCAAACAAAGAATGATGCAAATTTGGTGGAGTTCGAAAGAAGACTCATTGACCTTTAATGTGATAGGTCATGGTCAACCTTATTCATTATATGATGAGAAATATGGCCATTTGAAATGGACCCTTACATAAGTTAGTGTAAAAACATATCTAATAGAAATGCTTTGAACTTGTCTTGGTGTTTGTGGTACCTTACAAACATAAATCATATCCAATACACTAACAACACTTAGTAAAAGGACCTTAACATATATGTACAACTTAAAAATCATCCAGTTAAAGCCTATACACATATGAAGGATGCTTTAAATCTTTTCTTAGATGTTGTGGGGTATTACAAGTTTACAATTACGTATATAGCTGATTACATGGTTCCCCTTTTTGACATTCTGCAATATCTAAGAGAGATAGATAAATTTCTTACATTTGCAATTGGCACAATGTACTTGTCTTTTACCATTGACAACCATTTGATCTTCGTAAGATTTCTCATTTTCAAAGTGCGCATAAAGAATAATAGTGTTCCATGAGTGACACATCTAACTTTAATATCATTTGATATATGAATTGTCTATTAAGACAAAAAATTAATTCTGAATGTCAATCATCAAAAACCTTCATATTGAAAAACTAGATAAAAATAAACAAGGAAAAAATGGACGCAACCAAATGCAGCAAGTGATTATTCCCCGAATTAGCCACTTCTGGTGGTTGGAGAAAAAATTGTGAAAGATCAATTAGCCATAAAATTAAAAAAGGACGTCTTACTGAAAAGGTTTTTGGGATGATTCTATCCTCAACATCTTGCGGTCCAAACTTCTCATGTTGCCTGGTCTGAGATCAAATTTGTAATCCTCCACCAAATACATGATCCCCATTTCCTCAAAGGATGGCCATCGTAATCAAGATCACACTCACTAGTGCTCTTGGATAAAAAATAAATTTAAAGAAAAGCCAGAAATACAGACCCAATACCTCTTTTGTGCTCCATCTAATTTCTCTCGCATCATTTGGGTGTTTTTCTGTCTATACAGACCTTAACTTTATCATTTCTACTTTAGATCTTTGAAATCAAATTTATCTAGATATGGAATGAACTTGAAGCAAGTTTCCAAAGTAAGGTGATTGAATTTTTTTTAGGTTGATACACTATTGAGGAAATTACCGGTGAAATCATATACATGATACATCAGTAATTAATTCAGCAGTGTATGCCGGAAAAAAGGGGAAAAAATAAAAATAAAATAGGCCAACTCAAAGAAGAAGAATTGTAGAATGGATTAATCTCTTCGATTGTCATTAGAAAGTAGAGATACACTTAAGCCACATTTATTCAAAATTCCAATTTTTTAAAACAAAAGGGAAGAGGATAAGGGAGGGATTTTATAATTTTCAGGACTGCCTTCAAGAAATAAGAGATAATTTAAATAAAATTCAAATAATTAACTTCCTGAAAATTTCACTAGCTAAAGTAATTGGTTTGTAACTTTAAATATTTAACTTGGAAGTTCTATCCAAGCTTGTTGAGTTGTCATATTTGTTATTTTTCTTGACATTGCATATCAAAATCTCATAGCATTATTTTTTTTCAATATGACATAAGGAGAATGATTAAGTGACATTCATATTATACTACAGAGTATAAAAGGAATCCTTGAAACAGAAATCCTTACAAGTCAAAAATCTTCCCTTGTCCTAAGAAGATATATCCACTCACCATTAGACCATTCTTGATGAAATCTCAACACATCACTAGGATATTCAATGTTATCATCAATAGTTGGAAAATAGACATAGTAATTTTTTCCAATTTTTCAAGTGATAAGCTTGAACCACCATCCATCAATGGCGAACACATCAACCATATCGTATAGACGGAAGTGATTTTTAACCAACATTGTTTTATTTTGAATATCAGGTGGAAGAGGGCGAACCTCAGAAATATTTACAATCTCCTCCAGTAGAGCAGCTTCATCATCAGTCAACAAAGTCTTATACTTCACTCCATAATGATAAGCGCCAAAAGAAGAAACAATAGTTGCATTGTAGTAAGAACCTATATAGCAATACACTTTACTTGCCAATTCAACTTCATCACCCTTTTGGAATAATGTTATTGTTTGTTGTTTCATGATTGATATTGCTTTATATGACTTGAAGATCATATCTATTCTTGATTGGTGGCGTTCCTCTGAATATTTTGATTCTTCTTTGGTTGAAGCCATTTCAACTGTGCAAGAGATATATTCAATTGAATTGGAAAAAAGTTGCAGAGTAATCATATAATTGTTTAATAGAAAAAGACAGTTTAGTCACTTATATTTTTTAATACGCATGTTTTTAACCTGGTCATAGTAATGTATACCCAAAGGGGCTCAACTTAATACTCTTCATTGAAAAATTATATTATGCAAAATCAAAAAGAGATATTCTGGTTGTATATGAATTGTTGAATCCTCTTGAAGTAAGAGAATTTTAGTGCATTAGAAAGGTTCAAAACTTACTTTAGGTCAGAGGTAAAATCTCAAATGGACATTCTTCAATTCATTATAAATGAGAGAAAATATTATTCACATCTCCCATCTTTTTAAAATAAAAATTCATGGAAACAATAAAGGGGAATCTTATTTACATAATCTAGGCATATGGTTGACTCTAATCTTTTAAATATTCACACAAATCATCACAAATTGGGGAATCTCAGTTGTTCAGTTGGTTGACTATTTAAATTTTATCTTTTGGTAATGATTTTATTATCACATTGTTATCCTCTCACCATTTTTTTATTCCCCTACACCCAAATAAGAAAACATTAACAAAAATAAAATTAAAAATTTGAAGCACCAGATCATTAAATGAAAGATATGATCAAATATATGTAGTCAAATTTTAAATATTGAGTAAATTCTACAAATTAAAATGAAATTACAAGGATTGAAAATAAAATTAAAAAACCCTTACTTACCTTGAGATGTTTACCAGGAACTAGTTACGCTGAATTAGGAGAAAAATCAGTATTTTATAGATAACATATTATAATGAAGTTGAGAAAAGTGGTAAAGATATGTATCTCCAATAATATTTATATTGATAAATGAATATTTTTTGTCTTTGGTCCTATATTTACCAAGTAAAAATGAATTACAATAATCTCCATTTTAATGTTGTTCCCTCTAAATGTTAGTACTTTCCAAACATTCATTAATAAGTTATTTTATCATTGTCAATACCAAAAAAAAAAAAAAATTTAATATCTCAAAACTAAATAAATTCTATATCTAATAAATGGATTGTATATTCTATGCATTTATACAAGGCACTTATTCAAAAAATATTATTTCGATACCTTTTTGTGCTTCGTTTTGATGGTTATACTTGTTCATTTTGGTACTTTCAATTGCACACGAAAGTGTACGTGTTCAGACAAGTAATAATGTGGCTCGAAAAAAGCCGACTTATCGAACCCAAAAGACTTGTGGATTAACTTATATTAACTCTATTATTTCCAAAATTTAAAGAAAGTGTTTTCAAGGATTTGTTATTTCATTAAGTAACTAACAATGACAATTTCAATTTCTGTGATTTGAACAATTAATGGACAATTCCAGGGTTGCAGCATGCTTATGGTTTCATGTATCACATCTGATGCAGTAAATTATCTATGGTTATAATATTACTTATTTACAGGGTTGATTTTATGACCATGATCTCTCAACCTCTAATCGTCTACTCTAATTGACTGTCTAACAACATCGTTGAGCGGGATAGACATAACTAAATTTGTGAGCATATATATATTTCATCCTGTTTGATAACAAAGCTCGGTGTTCATCCTGGTGTCAATCGTGAACATGATCCTGAACAAGTAATATGCAAGAGATATCGAGCTCTTTGTATTCTTTGGTCCATCTACCACTCCATCTATCAAGTTCAAGAATAGACAATATATTTATCCATATGGTGGCGAATCATGAAATACTAAAACAAGAATACAAAAATAATTTAAGCGATAACCATTATTAAATGAAAACAATTGTTGTTAAACAATTTGTCACTACCCAAGGTAGCCCCTAGTCATAACATGGCGTATAGGACCCCGAGAGGCCCCATACAAGCCACTTAGCATTCATCATACAAGATAATAGAGTATAAGAGATTAAAAGACAGTCTCAACATATAAAAGTTTTATAGAGAAAAATGGAAGTCTAAAAATCATTGCAAAGCCATCTAGTACATAAGATTGATCAGGGCGTAGTCTGTACATCAAGTTAAAAAACTGAAAGTAAAGACAAAAAGGAAAATCAAGCTCGGTACTCGGAATATGAGGACTCACCAATCTTATATCTTCTATATGAGATCCCTAGCCATGGAAGTGCGAATCTGTAAGGTCGGTCCCTACATTTGGGTAAAATGTAGGCAAGACTATGCGTTAGTACAAAATATGTACAAAGTATTATACCCATGCATAAAACATTTGAGATTATGCTTAAAAAGGGGATATCTTCATGGTATGCAAAGACCAAGTTAAAACATGATATAAAAATGCTAGAATAAATAAGTTACTAAACATGGTCAAAGCAATACAAGCTAGGTTTTATTAGAATAGCTCCTTAACTTTGGTTCATTTTAGGTGAGAAGACCTTTCAACATTCGAATCCATTATGTGAGAAAACCTTTCACAACAATTAACCACAACATAAACATATATGCTTTTACTCTCAAAACAATCTACATCATATCTCATTAATTCCTTAAGAACATACATAATTCCATAATTCGCCTTTCATAGTTCAAAACCCACTTTCAATCATCAATATCTAGAAAACATGGGCTAAGCATGGGTTCATGGGGATTCATCTTAAAATCATGAGATTATATCAATTCATGCATAAAAGTTCATAAATCAATTAAGTAAATCAACATTGAAAGAACCCATGACTTGGAAGAAAAACCCTAACTCAATTGAGGATTTCTAACTTTGTAAATTGGAGAATTTAGGAACTTCATGGAGGAAAGGGCTCCATGGATGAAAACTATCATACCTCAATGCCAAAAGCTTTCCTTCAATGGTGGAATTGGATTCTTGGCTTGAAACCCTAGGTTGACTCCTTCTTCTTCAAGCTTTCTAGAGAGAGAAATATTTTGGAGAGGAAGACTTGTTCTTCTTTTAGAAATTTTAGAGAATGATTTTAATTGGGGAAATTTGGTGGTAAAAACACTTATATAGGGCTTTAGGTGAAGGGTAAAACGACATAATATTAGGCTAGAAAAATTAGAAAAAGACCCAAAAGATCCTAAGAATATAATTGTCGACACCTGTCGATGGCACGACCTATGGTCAGTTGGTCAGAATACGGACCATACTAGTTGGCCGTCGTTTGGGGTTCAGAGACCAGATTTTTAGCTTTGAATGACGGGACCCACCCACAGACCGTGGTTCTATGCGTGGGCTTTGGGTCCCAACTGTGGGTCTCGAGTTTTGACATTAGAATTTCTCTAAGTCTTGGACTCACCTACGAGACCTACCTATGACTCGTGCACTGAATGAAGGACCGTTCTGGTAAACCGTCGAAAAAGTACTGAAACTTGACATTTTGGAAAATCTAAAATTGCTATCCACGCCTCCACCTATGGACCGTCATTCTACCTACAGTCCGTGGATGGAGTCGTCAGTCTTGACACCACACTTGAGGAAATTGAAATTTTTCTTTCTTTCTAAATCTGAGGTGTTACAATATCTCCCCATTTGAAATATTCGTCCTCGAATGACATTCCAGACATTGAAAGGAAGGTAGAAACTTAATATAACAGCCCAACATGAATGCAATCACACAAATGCACATATCCGAGGAGGAAACATCAACTCCAAGCTAAGCATGTTCAAAACATCATATCATGAAGACAATATGCAACTAATACTCAAATGCACATAAACATGTAGGAATCAATCAAGTAAGATCATTTTCTCAAAATTTAAGTTTTTCATGAATCATGCATAATGAGGAAACCATGGGAATATCTAAGAAATATGATACCAAAAGAGTAAACCATGAGGAGCTAAATACCTCAAGATTGAGTAGTGATGGACGGAAAGAGATGAGGATAATGGGACATCATATCGGCCTCGGCCTCCCAAGTAGAACCCTAAACTAACTTGTAGCACCACGTAGTCTAGTAGACTAGCTAGGACTAAGTGCGTGGGGAAACAAGCCATGGAAGAGGGCAAGGGCCTGTGACACTTAGGATTTTGTTAATGAGAACATTCCTTCTTTTCAAACTTAGTGAAGTGAGGTCCCAACGCCCAAGCGACTTGGCCATTAGGCAAGTTAAACCACCTTCGTCTAAGGGGCTGTCTCCAAGGCCCAAGCTATTGGAACTTTGGGCGAGCCAGGTCAGGGCTCACCGACCAGTAGGCGCATCGCGAAGTCTGCCTCCCCCATCGCCTAGTGGCCTTCTCCATGAAGGGAGCTACTGGAAATTTAGGCGATTCCAAGGGTTCACTTGGTGAGTCTCCAAGTGCCCTTGTCTAGCTTCAGCGTGAGGTTCTGCATAATTTTTAAGTTGGGGTCTTAGAAGTCTTTAGATATTTTCTTAAAGTGATACTATGTTGTTTTACTGTGACCTAGAAAAGTATATAAGCATTTTATCCCCAAATTAAGTCATTCTGCCTAGAATCTATAAGAAAATCCAAAGTACTTCTCTCAAATATTTCTCTCTCTAGAACTTGAAGAAGAAGATAGAGTTTGAAGCTAGGATCAAGGTCAAGCCTCCAATCCTCAAACTTTGGAGGGCTTTGTGATCAAGGTATGTTGGCTCTTCATCCATGGAGTCCCCTAGTTTTCCCCAATTGTGAAGTTGATATCCCCAATTTTAGTTAGAGTTTCTTCCAATGTTGTGGGTATTGATGAATGTTGATCCAAATGAGTGGATAATGATTGTTTATGATGGAATTGGTATTAAATCATATTTTTAGAGTGAAATTACATGTACTTATGCCTAACCCATGTCTAGAAAGATTAAATTGATGAAAGTGGGTTTTATTCCATGAAAGGGGAAATTGAGGATGTAGGTGCATTGTTCTAGAATTGATGATATATATTGTAGATTGCTTGAGAGTAAAGCATATAAACATGAATTGATTGACATTAAAATATGCATGATGAACCATGATTAGTAATGCTTGATATTGAAGCTTATATGATGAATTATGACTTGTAGGCTTTGAGATTAGAGTTGTCTTGACATTAAGGCATGTATGATGACTGATAATTAGTAGGGCTTCTAGAGTAAAGCTAATATGATGAGTTATGACTAGGATGGCTTGAGAGTAAAGACTATTTTATAAGCTATGATTATTAGGGCTTTTAGGGTAAAGCTTATATTATAATGGTTGATTGGTAGATAGAATTTGTTGTGGAAGCATTTACCTACATGATCTTCCCTATTGATGCATGAGGTGATAAAATAACATGAATTATAACGAAATCCATGTCTAATGCTTGAATTCTAGAAGTGTTGATTTAAAGTAGGCTTTGAACCTTGAAAGGACAAAGTAAGGGATTATGCATGTTTCTTTATGAATCTATATAACTGCTTTAGGAACACTTTGAGAGTGAAATATCATGATTATGATATTGTTGTTGTGTCGATTGAAAGGCTATTCTAATGAACACATAATGAACATAATGTGGAAGGTTTTCTCACATATAATGATTCTAGGTTGAAAGGTTTGCTCACATAAAATGAATCTAAGTCAAAGGACTAGGAGATGTTATGAGGCTTGTGGTGATTCCCCAAGATCTTCCTATGAGAGGGATGTGAGGTGATGTCCCATATTCTTAGGTCGACAACATGAGGTGATTACCCATGTCATGAGATGATGAACATGAGGTGATTACCCATGTCATGTGTAGAAGAGTGTGAGATGACTACCCATAATATATAGATAACTTCTAAAGCAAGGTAAGAGGTGAATACCCATTAGCCTTTATAATGTGATATGGAGGCGAATATATATGTCATACCATGTTGGACATGGAGGCGAATACCTATGATCCTTATAAAAAGATGTGGAGGCGAATACCTATGTCATACCATGTTGGGACATGGAGGCGAATACCTATGATTCCTCAAAAGGAACATGGTGGTGAATACCTATGATTCCTAAATAAGGCAAGAGGTGAATACCCATTAGCCTTTATAATATGGCATAGAGGTGAATCCCATTGTCTTGAAAAGTAAAGCAAGAATAATGTATATTTTGTTATGAAGAATGAATTGTGTGGATTGTAGCTTGAAATGCCTTCCATGAGATGTATGACTAGAGTTGATTCCCATTGTCTATATAAGATGAGCTAATGATGAGAATGAAAGATGATGAGCTTGAAGGATGGCCTAAGGTGGTCTACTTTGATGAGTGAGATTAGTGAAGGATTACCCATGCCTTGGTTAAGTATGTGTTGAGGTTACTTGAAGTATTCCTTTTATTTCATGATGACTTAAGTGTATTGGCTATGCTTATGACTTGTATTGTTATATCTTATGCTTATGGATTATGTCTTATATTGACTAATGCTTATGTTGTGCTCATGTTGATGATTTATGCTAGCCATCATATTTAGTACATTTTTGTACTAACACATACTCTTTCCAACATTCTTATCAAATGTAGGGTCCGACGATATTGACTTTCACCCTCGTGGCTAGGAACTTAGTAGAAGCAAGGAGTGAAGTTTTTGTGAGTCCTCATAGTATTCGAGGAGATAGCCACCATGTTCTTATGTCTTTCATTTTATTGTTAGAACTATTGTATGGGCTGTGTCCCAAAGATATTCGTGTATTAGATGCTTTGAGACAAAGTGTAATAGACTTCCTCTCGTTTTATAAAATACTTTGATGTTATTGAAAATGTTTTAAATTTCCGCATAATTTCTATTACTTTATGTTATGATATGCTAGGTGGCTTGTATGAGGCCTCTCGGGGACTTATACACCTTGTTACATCTAGGGGGTACCCCTGGGTCGTGACAAACTTGGTAATCAGAGCACAAGGTTTAGAATGATTCTAGGATGTCTCAAAACCACGTCTAGTAGAGTCTTGTTCATAAGTGTGAAGTGCGCTACATTTATGAATGAGAAGCTATTAGATGATTAGAAACTTCACTTCTTCATTACTCTAAGTCATGCCATAGAGTTTAACTCTATAAGGTCTTTCTCCTAATCATTACCCGATGGTCTTCAGGATATGGCTACTACAATGGCTAATGCTAGAAGGAATGAGGAAGACAATGTGGATCAAGAAGCTCCACAAGCTCCGATTGACCCTATATCTGAGAATGTGACAAATGTGGAGTTTAGGACGGCTTTTCAAGTGTTTTCTCAAGACGTGACGGCCCAATCCAACAGAGAGGTGGTAGCCCCTATGAACCCAAATATGGGTACGGCAGCGTCAAGAGTGAGGGACTTTATGAGAATGAACCATCCAAAATTTTATGGCTCCAAAGTTGAGGAGGATCCTCAGGAGTTTATCGATGAGGTCGATAAGGTACTTGCTATTATGGGGGTCACCCCGGTAGAGAAGGAGAAATTGACCGCTTATCAATTGAAAGGGGTTGCTCAAGTGTGGTACAATCAATGGAAAGAAGCAAGGCCGGTAGGAGAGGGTCCCGTAGAGTGGGAAGTATTTAAATCCGCTTTTATTGATAGGTTCTTTCCCTTTGAGATGAGGGAAGCAAAGGTTCATGAGTTCCTTAACCTTCGTCAAGGAAGTATAAGTGTGAATGAGTATGCTCTAAAGTTCACTCAATTGTCGAAGTATGTTCCATCTCTAGTGGCCGACACTAGGTTGGGAATGAGTAAGTTTATGTCGGGTGTGTACGATTTACTAGTGAAAGAATGTCGTATGGCTATGCTTGTTAATGACATGGATATTGCTCATCTTATGGCTCATGCCCAACAAATTGGGGAGCAAAAACTTAAGGAAGGAGGTAGTGAGAAAAAAGAGGCCTAGAATTGAAGATGATAACCCCTCTCATGCAAGGTCCATTGACATGGTCTCCCTAGGTTTAGCCAAAAGTTTCCCGGGCAAGGGCCCTAGAATACTCCTAAGTTCAACCAAGAAAGGGTGTCTAACCCTAAGCCTCAAGGAGATGGTAGTGGGGTTCTATTACCAGGGTGTGATAAGTGTGATAGGAGACATGTGGGTGAATGCCTAGCGGGTTCCAATGTTTGTTTTGGTTGTGGTAAGCTGGGCCACAAGATAAGGCATTGCCCTACAGTTTCTAGAAATGAAGGAGATAGTCGTCGTAAGTCTCAACCCTACCCTTCATCTGGTCCAGTTGGTTCGGGTGCGAGTGCCCCAAAGCAGAATAGGTTCTATGCACTTCAGGCTAGAGGTGAACAATAGAGTGTTTCCGATGTGGATCCCGGTATGTTGAAAGCTTTTCAATTAGATGTTAATGCTTTGTTAGATTTTTGATGTCTTTTTGTGATGGTTTGGTTGCACTCCTATTATGCTTCTATGTGAATATAGACCCCGTATAGTCAATTGTTAGTTCCCGGATGAGCCTATTCGAGAGTTGAAGGGGGGGAAATCTATGCCATAGGTTTGGGTTATTTCTTGTCTTAAAGATGACTTTTAAGAGTTGCATGTACCACCTAACTAGGGTGAGGGAGATAGGTTCAAGTGTTGACAAACTCCAAAGAGCTAGTTACCTTTTTAAGATTGATCTTAAGTCGGGTTAGCACCAAATGAGGGTGAAAAATAATAATGTCCTGACGATGGATTTTAGAACCCGGTATGGTCATTATGAGTTGTAGTAATATTGTTTGGATAGTAGACTCTACCAAGGGTAGTGTTATGGTTTAAAATGGTTCCGGATCGTCTTTTGTGTTAGATGTGGAAGATAAGCAATGTATTGATCCGACCTTAGTAGAATTCATACAAAAAAGACAGTTCTTAGAAAGTCCATTGAGGCTTCCTTCCTAGGGGGAGATGGTGTGCTTAGATAGCAAGTCATTGTGTGTTCCTAATGTTAAGATTTGGGCTTACTTGAAACATCTCACCAAAGAAGGGTGTAGGAAAGGGAAGCTTAGTCCCCGTTTTGTATGCCCATGAGAGATCTTGAGACATGTGGTTAGGGTGCTTATGAGTTAGCATTGCCTAGTGAGTTGACATGGGTGCATCCGGTTTTCCATGTCTCTAAGTTGAAAGGAGTGTGTTGGAGGTCCGACATACCTGGTTCCATTAGAAGGTTTGTTATTAGATGAAAGTTCTTCTTGTGAGGAAGTTTCGGTTGAAATGTTTGACCGGAACGTTGAGAAAGTGAGAATCAAAGGAGAGTTCCCCATGGTTAGCTCCTTGTTTGAAGTCATGTGTGTTTAGGTGTTTCCATGATTTCCCTATATGATGCATGTTCATGAAAGCTTGTGTTTTGAAAAAAAAATGAGTTTATATGATTGATTTTCCTCATGTTGTAGTGCATTCTGTATAAGTTGCCTATCGACTTCATGAGATGAATTGATGAACATTCCTTAGATCGGAGTTGAGAGATTCCTTCTTGAATGAATGCTTTTTGAGAACGAACTGTATATGAGCTCCATGAGATTTTGTTGAGCATGGTTTTAACTTAGAGATGGTAATTCCTCCTTGAACATGATTAGTCATGAGATTTCATGCATATTGGGTTATTAGATGAAGTTCCTACTTCCTTTTGTTGCATTGAGTATGTCTAGTTTAGAGATGAAATTCCTCCTTGGTTGTGTGCATTTAGATGAGTGGCATGCATGATGGGCTGTTAGTATTGAGTCTTTACTTCTGTAAGGTGTTTAGAAACTTCATTCGAGGATGAATTTTCTCAAGGGGGAGATATTGTAACACCCCGTAGTCTAGTAGACTAGCTAGGACTAAGTGCGTGGGGAAATGAGCCATGGAAGAGGGCAAGGGCCTGTGACACTTAGGATTTTGTAAGGAGAACATTTCCTTCTTTTCCAACTTGGAGAAGTGAGGTCCCATCGCCCAAGTGACTTGGCGATTAGCCAAGTGGAACCACCTTCGCCTAAGGGACTGTCTCCAAGGCCCAAGCTATTGGAACTTTGGGCGAGCCAGGTCGGGGCTCGCCGACCAGTAGGCACATCACCCAGTCTGCCTCCCCCATCGCCTAGTGGCCTGCTCCATGAAGGGAGCTACTTAAAATTTAGGCGATGGCAAGGGTTCACTTGGTGAGTCGCCAAGTGCCCTTGGCGAAATTCAGCGTGAGGTTCTGCATAATTTTTAAGTTGGGGTCTTAGAAGTCTTTTGATATTTTCTTAAAGCGATACTATGTCGTTTTACCCTAAATTAGAAAAGTATATAAGCATTCTATCCCCATATTAAGTCATTCTCCCTAGAATCTATAAGAAAACCCAAAGTTCTCCTCTTAAATATTTCTCTCTCTAGAACTTGAAGAAAAAGATAGAGTTTGAAGCTAGGATCAAGGTCAAGCCTCCAATCCTCAAGCTTTTGTGGGCTTTGTGATCAAGGTATGATGGCTCTTCATCCATAGATTCCTTCCATCCATGGAGTCCCTTAGTTTTTCCCAACTGTGAAGTTGAAATCCCCAATTTGAGTAAGGGTTTCTTCCAATGTTGTGGGTATTGATGAATGTTCATCCAATTGAGTGGATAATGATTGTTTATGATGGAATTGGTAGTAAATCATGTTTTTAGGGTGAAATTACATGTTCCCATGCCTAACCCATGTCTAGAAAGATGAAATTGATGAAAGTGGGTTTTATGCCATGAAAGGGGAAATTGAGGATGTAGGTGCATTCTTCTAGAATTGATGATATATATTGTAGATTGCTTGAAATTAAAGCATATAAACATGAATTGATTGAGATTAAAGAATCATGATGAACCATCATTAGTAATGCTTGAGATTGAAGCTTATATGATGAATTATTAGTTGTAGGCTTTGAGATTAGAGTTGTCTTGAGATTAAGGCATGCATGATGAATGATAATTAGTAGGGCTTCTAGAGTAAAGTTAATATGATGAGTTATGACTAGGATGGCTTGAGAGTATAGCCTATTTGATAAGCTATGATTATTAGGGCTTTTAGGGTAAAGCTTATATTATAATTGTTGATTGGTAGATAGAATTTTATGTGGAAGGATTTACCTACATGATCTAGCCTATTGATGCATGAGGTGATAGAATCACATGAATTATAACGAAATCAATGTGTAATGCTTGAATTCTAGAAGTGTTGATTTAAAGTAGGCTTTGAACCTTGAAAGGGCAAAGTAAGGGATTATGCATGTTTCTTTATGAATCTATGTAAATGCTTTAAGAACACTTTGAGAGTGTGTAATATCATGATTATGATATTGTTGTTGTGTTGATTGAAAGGCTATTCTAATGAACACATAATGAACATAACGTGAAAGGTTTTCTCGCATAGAATGATTCTAGGTTGAAAGGCTTGCTCACCTTAAATGAATCTAAGTCAAAGGACTAGGAGATGTGATGAGGCTTGTGGTGATTCCCCAAGATCTTCCTATGCAAGGGATGTGAGGTGATCTACCATATTCCTAGGTTGAGAACATGAGGTGATGACCCATGTCATGAGATGATGAACATGAGGTGATTATCCATGTCATGTGTTGAAGAGTGTGAGGTGGCTACCCATAATATATAGATAACTTCTAAAGCAAGGAAAGAGGTAAATACCCATTAGCCTTTATAATGTGATATGAAGGCTAATACCTATGTCATACCATGATGGACATGGAGGCAAATACATATGATCCTTATAAAAATATGTGGAGGCGAATACCTATGTCATACCATGTTGGGACATGGAGGTGAATACATATGATTCCTCAAAAAGAACATGGAGGCGAATATCTATGATTCCTCAAAAGAAACATGGAGGTGAATACCTATGAATCCTAAATAAGGCAAGAGGGGAATACCCATTAGCCTTTATAATAGGAATAGAGGTGATTCCCCTTGTCTTGAAAGGTAAACCAAGGATAATGTGAATTTTGTTATGAAGAATTAATTTTTTTGATTGTAGCTTGGAATGCCTTTCATGGGATGTATGACCTTGCCTATATAAGATGAGCTAATGATGAGAATGAAAGATGATGAACTTGAAGGATGGCCCAAGGTGGTCTACTTTGGTGAGGGAGATTAGTGAAGGATTACTCATGCCTTGGTTAAGTATGTCTTGAGGTTACTTGTGAAGTATTCCTTTTATGTCATGATGACTTAAGTGTATTGGCTATGCTTATGACTTATGTTGTTAGCTCTTATGCTTATGGATTATATCTTATGCTGACTAATGCTTATGTTGTGCTCATGTTGATGATTTATGCTAGCCATCAAATTTAGTACATTTTTGTACTAACGCATACTCTTTCCTACATTCTTATCAAATGTAAGTTCCGGCGATATTGACTTTCACCCTCGTGGCTAGGATTTTAGTAGAAGCAAGGATTGAAGTTTTTGTGAGTCCTTATAGTATTCGAGGAAATAGCCACCATGGTCTTATGTATTTAATTTTATGTTTGGAACTATTGTATGTGTTGCGTCCCAAAGATATTCATGTCTTAGATGGTTTGAGACAAAGTGTAATAGACTTCCACTCGTTTTATAAAAGACTTTGATATTATTGAAAATGTTTTAAATTTTGGAATCATTTCTATTAGTTTATGTGATGCTATGCTAGGTATCTTGTATGAGGCCTCTCGGCGTCTTATACGCCTTGTTACATCTAGGGAGTACCCCTGAGTCGTGACATAACTGATTCCTCTAAAGAACATTCATGGAAGCAACTTCTTTATTTCTCAACTTCTTAACCTGCTGGTCTAAAATCCCAACCGGAACTTCCTCTTAAGAAAGATTCTCCTTAAATCCCAAACCTTCTAAGGGAACTATAGATGTCGGATCTCCAACACATTTCTTTAACAAGGAGACATGGAAAACAGGATGCACCGATGCCAAATCGTTAGGCAAATCAAGTTCTTAAGCAACCTTACCAATACGCCTCAAAATATGATATGAGCCCACATAACGGGGACTAAGCTTCTGTTTCTTCCCAAATCTCATCACATCCTTAATGGGTGAAATTTTCAAATACATCCAATCATTCGTATCAAACTCAAGATCTCTTCTCCTTACATCGGCATAGGACATTTGTCGACTTTGAGCCATTCTCAACCTTTCTCTAATAAGCTGAACTTTCTCCATAGCCTCATATATCAACACAGGACCTATCAAGGCGACTTTAGCCACCTCAAGAAAACCTATAGGAGATCTACACCTACTCCCATATAAAGCCTCAAATGGAGCCATGCCAATACTTGAGTGATAGCTATTGTTGTACGCAAAATCAATCAAAGGCAAGTGACCATCCCAAGTACCCTCGAAGTCAATTACACATGCTCTCTACATATCTTCCAAAGTTTTGATAGAACGCCCCGCTTGCCCATCGGTTTGTGGGTGAAAGGCCGTACTAAGCTTAACACGAGTAACAAGACCTTTTTTAAAGATTCCCAAAACTGAAAAGTGAATTGGGTACCACGATCGGAGATAATGGATAAGTGCCCTCCATGCAACCTCTCAATTTTATTCAAATAAAACTTGGCATAGTCCTTCGCCGAATAAGAAACCTTTACGGGAATGAAGTGAGCCGATTTCTTCATCCGATCCACAATACCACAAATCGAGTCATGTTGTCACCGGGTGTGTGGGACACCAACAATGAAGTCCATGTTCAAATCTTCCCACTTCCAAGTAGGAATGCCAATATCTTGAGATAAACCTCCTAGGTTTTGATGCTCAACTTTCACTTGTTGACAATTAGGAAATTTATCAACGAATTCCGCAGTATCCTTTTTCATCCCATTCCACCAATAGATCTCCTTTAAGTTGATACGCTTAAATTATACCTCCCTAAAGAAGTATAAGCGATCATTGTCAAATAAAGAACCCAACTTGTAGGTTAGGGTCGATCCCACGAGGAATATGGTTTAGACTTAAACTTAACTCACTATTATATTCGTTTAGTCAACTTATTTCCGAGACAAGTAAATAAAAGGGGAGATTTGTGAAACAAATAATTGATTGTTGATTAAGTAACAAGTGAGCAAGATACAAACTTTGTTGTTATCAATGAGAGAGAGAAACTAGGGTGTATGTGTTCCCTATAAGCTTTTAACGCGGTAATCCTAATAATAGTAATCCTTTCCTAGTGTTTTACATGCAAAGTTGGTAAGTTAGGTATCCCTAAGTGATTGGTCATCCAAATAGGGAATTTCACTCCGCACCTTGGTCCGACTACGTGTGTATAATTTACTAACCCTTACCTTTACCTCAGATTAGACATCACATCAATGTATGACTTAGTTTTCACCCTTGCACCAATTGACATTAGACTATTAGATAGTATCACACTAAATATCTGTTGTTAATTATTTTCTCATTAACTACCTCCTTGGTCAGGAAAGTAGCAACGAGGCGAGTTCTAACGTTGCGCACTGTTAAAAAGACTTCTAAGCGAAAGAATTAACAATACATGCATAAACACTATTCAAGAATTACTTAATTATTATTCATACTTTGTTAATTGCTCATGGTTCTCACAACCCTAGTTGTGGATTTAGCTACTCATGCTTGAAAGAACACAATTAATAATTGGGTAAAGAGAATTCATGAACTTATGATTAGAATGGAAGAAACCCAAAATCTCCAATTCAATTTCAAAGCAAAATCTTATAAACCGAAATCTGGAAATTAAATTGCCAAAGTTTGCAAGTTAATTCCCAAGAAAATATCAAGAACTAAAAGTAAGCAATAGTGTCTAACCCCAAAAATGAGGTTTACATACCCTATTTATAGAAAAACATGTCCTAAACAAAAAGGAAACAAAATAAGGAAATAAACTTTCTGGACGCGTCTTTGTTGGATGACTCGACCTACGGACCGTGGGTCGACCTACGGTCATAGGTCCCCTTCGTTGGTCAACACTTAGACTTTTTCTGCAAGGCCTGGAACCTTCAACTCCCAGTTCATCACTAACGGACGTGCAGGACGGACTGTAGGTTGACCTATGGTCTGTGGGTCCTCTTCCGTGGCTCCACACTTTTCATCAGGTACTGGAACTTCGACTCTCCGAACACCTTCTACGGACGTGCAGGACGGCCCGTAAGTCGACCTACGGTCCGTAGGTTTCTTCGTGGTTCCACACTTGGTCAGACTTCTCTGATGCTCCCATCTACGCCCACCATCGATGGACCGTCATAGGACCTACGGTCCATAGGTCCCTTCGTGGGTGCCTACTTTCGTAGATTTTTCAGCTGTCATCTCACTAAATCGCATCCAAGCCTATTTCCTACGAACATGACACAAAAACATTATTTCCAATACAAAATGGCCCTAGACACACACAACTCTTAAGTGAAATGTATCAAAAATGCCGTAAACTCACGGTATATCAACACCCTCAACTTAAATATGTTGTTTGTCCTCAAGCGACACACTAACATTCTAAACGACACTTGTGTAGGAGCAGATATACAAACTCAGCAATCACATGGCTATCTCAACCCATTCCATCTTCTTAGTGCAAATCATTTTTATTAGACTCAACAAGCTAACTCATGCGGATCAAGATATGACACAGATCGACCAATAGACACCACAACACACACTTTTAACAATCACCAAGGTACCAACTTTCCGACAATGTAACTAGTGCCCTCACTTCAAACTAAATCCTTTTCACACAGAAGATATGAATTTTGAGTTTTAGGATTCATTCACCACTCACGCTCAGAAGTGACTTCAAGTACAGTTAGTGCTCAATACCATAGGCTTGCCCTTATTTTCACTGCTTAGACTCTCCAAACTAGTTGCTAGGATCACTATAGGACTTTCTTAGCTTGTAATGTAGGCTCAGGGTCAGGTGTGGTACATTTGGGTACTTTTTAGTGACTTTCTGCCCTCCTTGACATTACATTGGCTTTTTACCTCTTTTCTCAACCTATTTTGGACATCCTTTCATTTTACTTTCTTTCCCTCGACTCTTTTCAACATGGGTGTGACTTTTGACTTTTTTTCTCTTTTTCTTCACTTTTTTTTCTTTTTCTTTCACCTTATTTTTCTTTATTTCTTTCATCACTTTTATTTATCATCTTTATGCTTCTTTTTCACAAAGTCACATCCTCTTCTATCCTTTCTTTTTCTCTTTTCAACACAAAACTCTTTTCATACCCTTTTTTTCAGTTTCCTCTTTCATAGCCACCCTCAACTTATGGATTTTGCATTAGTTGAGGTGCACAATATCCGATGTCGGACCAGGGCCAAGATAAAGGTAACTTTTGAATTAGCCATCCTCAACTTAGGCTTTTGGCCAAAGTCAAGGTGCACATCTCCAAGGAGGGACTGGGGCCAAGACAATTATTTTAGGGAAGGTGAGTTAGGTGAATCCAAAGAAATGGTCTATTTTAGGCTCAAATATTTGGATCAAAAGGAACATTGATTTCATTTGGTTGGATCATTTCAGGCTTAAGTGGATTAATTTGAACAAGGGCCTATGATCACTTCCCAACTTCTAGCCTAGATCATCTTAGCAGGACGAACGGGGCAAGCTCTAGATTGTCACATATTGTCTGAACATTCAACTTTTCTCACACACTCTTGGCACATTGTTTCATTATCAGATTACCCAGTTCAAGTTTTAGCTTAAGTTATGAGGTCACATCAGTTCTTATCATTTCACAGTAAGATCCAACACATTCAACTCATCAATACTATAGATCTAGTACAATTCAACATTTTTGTACAGGGATCATTTTTCTTATGCTTTTCATGCCATCATGCTTTCATTTTTCTACTTACTCCTACACATACATTCCTAAACATGCTAGTTCAACAGAAATTAAAACAATCTCTTGGGGGAAAAGAACATAGGCAAGAAAACCCCAAGAGAGGATTATGAGTTGGGTTACTCAGACTTCAACCTATCACTCACAAATCCATTTACCCCACCCCCAGCAAAATAAAGTGCAATTATCCTCAATGCACAAAAAACTAAAAAGCAAAGGATCGGGTGAAGCATACCTGTGGCGCATATGCACCGAAGACCACTCAAGAAGCGGGTGGGTCCGGTTTCCCAAAAACTGCTGGATCCACACTAGGAACGCCATTAGTAGCACTCCCATCTACGCTCTCAGAACCCTCAGTAGTGCTATTAACAACTCTTGAGACACCCTCAGTAGTGCTCATACTGCTAGATGGGCCCATACCTATCTCCCTGGCCCTGTGCTGTCTCATCTCCTCGTCAACTATGGATGCCCTCCGAGCCACCTCAATCTTCTGGCGCTCCCTCTTCCTCACTCTCTCAGCCTCAGTATCATCAAAAGTACGACCGGAGCAGGGCCTCTTCCTAGCAGTATGGGAAGAATCTGGCGGTGGCATACCATCACCGAATAGGGCACTCAACACCGTATCATCAACCGGTGCCGTAGGGGAAGAATCTGGCTCAGTCTCTGGTGGGGCGAGAAGTACAGTGACATCGGCACGGAGGCTTGCTATCTCCTTATGGAGGGTGGTCACATCAACAGTCAGGTCTGGCCTCTCTAGGACTCTCAACTCAAAGGCATCCAGGCGCTGATGAAAGGCCTGGACCTTCTGGTCCATCATGTGCTTCATCCGTTGTTCAACCCTAGCCGCTGACTCCGTTATAGCACGCTGCATCCATGGCCTCACATGCTGAAGTAGGGTAGCCATCTATGCCTCGAGCCTCTGTACTTGAGCTTGAGGGATGGCGGTGGCACCAAAAGAATGGGTGGCTCTGGATGGGCTAGGGGCCTGGCTGGCGGCTGGAGACAGAGGAGCATGTGCCTCTGTTGTAGGGGCTGGAGGGGCAGTGTCATCATCCTGCATTTGCTCCACATCTGCTACAAGATCATCGCCCAATGGTGGCACCTCAACCTATGGCTCCCTGCGAGGTGCAGTTGCATTGGCCTCATCCCGAATAAGGCCTATATCAAGATTTTTTGTTGCGTGAAGCAACCGGTCACAATGCCATACTAGTACACCGTAGTCCCTGCGAAGCTGGAAGATGAGGCGGGGGAAAGGCAAAGTGGTGGTGGCCTTGAAGGCCCTCTCGTGGATCACCTCGAGCAGTATACGGACAAAATGAACCTCCAATCCTGCTACCATGGCTGCAACTATCACCGCTCGGTCCCATGTGTCCACATTGTCCGCCTGAGTGGGGGACAGCCTATAACATACCAGCAGCCAGAAGAATTTCGCAGTTGCCTTCCTGATGCCTAAGCTAGGAGTACTGACCCACTCTGCTCACTCGCCGTCCGTGGCAAGATGTCGTGCTAGCCACCGAATAAGTGAATCCCGCTGCTCGGTATTCCTCTGAAATTCCCCACTCTGGATGATGCCCATGCGATAATCTAGCTCTGCAGTATTGATGGGCAGAGTCGGGTCTGGGCCATATATGAACCTATGAAGGGTGGTCTCGGAGATGTCCACAGAAAAGCCCCGAACTAGTGTAGCCTCGAGTGGAGGCTGAGCTGCAGGCTTCGCCCTCTTGGATATGGACCCTCTAATAATGGTGGCATAGGAAGCGTAGAACTCCCTGACTATCTCCTCACTGTACGTGCCAGGGGCCGGGCCATCCACTCGCACCTGTGTCTATGGAAGAGTGCCTCAATGACTGGAGCAGTGTGCAGGCTACCTATAAGAGCCCGGCGCTCCTCGGTGACTAGTCGAGCCATCTTCTCCTTCTCATTCAGCATGCGGGAATCTCTGTATATCTGATATTGGCCCTCCACACACCATCAATTTAGTTCCTCAGCAACTGGTGCAGGCTCGGTAATAGGGGGCACTGGAACGTCGCCCGCACTATCAGCCTCAGAAGATGAGGTAGTGAGACCATTAGAACTGGAGCCTGAGCTGGAGCTGGATGCAGTCATAGAGCCAGCCAGTGAACCGATCGGTGTGGCCCCCTCATCATACTGGGGGGTAGTGACCACGTCGGAACTCACCTATCGGGCTCTGTTCCGTGTATTGCGGGGAGCAGTGGTGGAGGTCCTAGTTCGAGGTCGAACGTACTCCACATCAGTGTCCTCATCGATCAATCGAAAGGACAGTGCCACATATTTCGATTTGCCCTTTGCGGCGTAAGTCGGAGCTTGCTTGGGGGCCATAGATCCTGAAAGAGCTTAGTTAGTACCAAAACAAGCAAATAATACACTCGGAAAAATTTTAGAACAAGAAACGAACCAAAACAAAAACTCAAAAAAAATCCTGGACAGTAGCAGAACTGTGCACCTACGATCCGTGGATGGATCTACGGTCCGTAGGTCCCCTCCGTTGGTCAGAGTTCCCACAAGTTGGGTCTCTGATGTGAACCACGGATGTGCAGAACGGTCTGTCAATAGAACGATGGACCGTAGTCCACCTCTGTGGTTCCACACTTGGTGACTATTTCATGTGCAACAGACCCACGGACCCGACCTACGGTTCGTGGATGGGATCTCGTGGGCATCGACGGACCGTAGTCCACCTCTGTGGTTCCACACTTGGTGACTATTTCATGTGCAACAGACCCACGGACCCGACCTACGGTCCGTGGATGGGATCTCGTGTGTCAGTTTTGTGCCAGGTTTCAGACATGCCTCATCTTGTACTCATTATTTCAACAAATCAATCAATCATCTAAGGTCTAATCATGCATTTCAACATAATATATGGTAGTTCATCATCCTTCGGGTACCGATTACTCACAAATTGACTTTTTGACATACCGAACTAGGAACCCTAAGTTAAAACTTCCATTTAGACCTTTTACCCTAATTCAGTTAGTTTTAATAAACTTCACATTCACATACCATCATACCAAGGGATATTCTAGTATTCTATCCAACATATAACCATAAAATCAACAACTCTAACAACCCAAGGTCAAGTTCCAACTTCGTGACTTCATAATACAACAATGAAAAGTGAATTCAAAGTCAGGGTGATATCGTTTACCTTTCAAGCAATCAAAGTGGGTGAGTGTGATGACACAATAGACTCCTTAGAACTTTTGGTAGCCTTTGACACCGAACCCGGACAATGGAATTGTTGGGGAATGGAGATGGGGGATTTTGGGAGAGAAGGAGATGATATGGGAGTTTGGGGAAATGAATGGGGATTTATGTGGGAGTTATAGGAGTGATTAGGGGGATTTAGAGGGTTTAAAAAAGGTTGGGGGGGTTTAGATAGACATGGGAAATTTTTTGAATATGCATGGTGTTATTCAAAGGGAGTCCATCGGGTCGGCAGAACCCTAGGTTTGGACCCACAAAACCACGTCTACGGTACGTGGGTCAACCTACGGACCGTAGGTCAAGTCCGTCGGTCACTCTGACACATATTTGTTTTAGAAAACTTACCTAGGATCTACGGACGCCATTCACGGTCCGTGGATTGACCCACGGACCGTTGATGGGGTTCGTAGACCACTGCACAACCTTTTTCTGCAGATTTTACCTTTCGCCCCTGTACACGTAGCAACCATTAGGACTTTCTTTTTACATTTTCTGGACACTTTTTAGACATGGACCCTATTCTACATCTAGCTAACACTAATACAAAAATAAAACACATCTAAACAGTTACAAAAAATAGAATAAAACAAGAAAACTCCTAGTTCGAAAAGGAAAACCTATAGTTTGCTAGATTGTACATCTTGGGTTGCCTCCCAAGCAGCGCTTGATTTAACGTCGCGGCACGACGCAGTCCGCTCGATTACTCAGACTTCATCAAGATAGTAGGCCTCAATCACTTCTGGCACACTCTCCAGCCTCCCCATGTAGACTTTGATCCTTTGCCCGTTCACATAGAACCTTGTTCCCTCCTTGTTCTTGAGCTCAACTGCTCCATGTGGAAATATGTGAGTGACTATGAATGGCCCGATCCACTTGGACTTCAGCTTACTAGGAAACAAGCGCAACCTTGAGTTGAATAGAAGTACCAGATCGCCCACAGCAAATTTACGTTTTTCAATCTTTTGATCATGATACTTCTTCATCTTCTCCTTGTACAAGGCTGAACTTTCATAAGCTTTTTGGCGAAACTCATCAAGCTCATTCATGTCATTCAGTCTTTGAATCGATGCAGTGCCCCAATCCAAATTCAACTTCTTTAGTGCCTACATAGACTTATGCTCTAGCTCTACCGGCAAATGGCATGACTTCACATATACAAGTTGGCAGGGGGACATACCTATGGGAGTCTTGAATGCGGTGCGATAGGCCCATAGAGCATCATCAAGCCTCCTTGACCAATCCGTTCTATTGGCATTCACAGTCTTTGCAAGAATCTGCTTGATCTCTCTATTTTATACTTCAACTTGCCCACTAGACTGCAGATGGTAAGGAGTGGCTACATTATGACGGACTCCATATTTCTCTAGCAACGCCTTGAACAACTTATTATAAAAGTGGGAACCTCCATCACTGATAATCGCCCTAGTTGTACCAAATCTGGAGAACATACTCTTTTTCAGGAATGCGGTGACACTTTTCCCTTCATTGTTCGAAAGCGCAATTGCTCCCACCCATTTCGACACATAATCAACCACAACAAGAATATACTTCATCCCATGTGAACTCACAAATGGACCCATAAAGTCAAGGCCCCACACATCAAATAACTCAATCACCAATATCGGATACATAGGTAGCTCTTGCCTCTTTGAAATTCCTCCTTCTCTTTGGCAACGATCACAAGACTTGGCGAAATCATGAGCAACCTGGTGGATGGTAGGCCAGTAATACCCACACTGCAAGATTTTATTAGCAGTCAAAATACCACTATGATGCCCACCAACAGGCGATGAATGACATGCCTCTAGTATACTCATCATCTCAACCTCGGGCACACAGCGACGAATAATCCCATCAGCACAAATACGGAACAAATAAGGCTCATCCCAAAAGAACTTCTTCACATAATGCATAAACTTTTTCCTTTGGTGAAAAGACAAATCCGATGGAACCCGATCACTTGCCAAGTAATTAGCAAAGTCTGCGAACCAAGGAATAAGATAATGAGAAGTAGCCAATACTTGTTCGTCTGGAAAAGCATCATTAATTTCAGCCCCATCTCCGAGCTTGAGCATAGCTTCCTCTTCTAATCTGGACAAATGATCGGCAACTTCATTTTCGATCCCCTTTCTATCTTTCACCTCGAAATCTAATTCTTGCAGCAACAATACCCATCTAATTAACCTCGGTTTTGCATCCTTCTTAGCCATCAGATACCTCAATGCAGAATGGTCAGTATCCACTATGACCTTATTACTAAGCAAGTAGGATCAAAATTTCTCGAATGTGAAAACCACAGCAAGGAGTTCTTGTTCATTCACTGTGTAGTTCTTTTGAGCCACATTTAGAGCTTTGCTAGCATAGTAAATAGGATGAAGAATCTTGTCTCACCTTTGTCCCAATACCACACCAAGCGCCACTCCACTCGCATCATACATCACTTCAAATAGTTGTCCCCAATCCGATGAAATAATGATAGGTGCAGAAACTAGCTTTTCTTTCAACTCTCCAAAAGCTCTCCGACAAGTTTCATCAAAATCAAACTTACACTCCTTTTCGAGCAATTTGCACAATGGGTGTGCAATTTTGGAGAAATCCTTGATAAACCTCCTATAAAAGCCTGCATGCCCAAGAAAACTTCTAACACCTTTAACAGAGATAGGTGGTGGAAGCTTTTTTGTTACCTCGACTTTAGCTCTATCAACCTCAATACCCTTCTCAGAAATCCGATGACCCAAAACGATCCCCTTTTTCACCATGAAGTGGCACTTTTCCCAATTAAGCACAAGATTGCACTGTTCACACTATTTCAGTACCTCGGCCAAATGCATCAGACAACCATCAAACGAGTCACCTACCACAGAGAAATCATCCATGAATACCTCAATAGTGTCCTCCACCATATCTGAAAATATCGACATCATGCAACGTTGGAAGGTCGCTGGAGCATTACCAACCCAAAAGGCATCTGTTTGAAGGAGAATGTCCCATAAGGGCAAGTGAAGGTGGTCTTCTCTTGGTCTTCCGGAGCTATGGAGATCTATTTGTAGCCCGAATAACCATCAAGAAAGAAATACCAACCCTTACCAGCAAGGCGGTCCAGCATCTGATCCATCAACGGCATAGGGAAGTGATCCTTTTCTGTCCAAGCATTCAATTTCTGGTAGTCCATGCATACTCTCCATCCAGTAACTGGCCGCATCGGAACAAGCTCGTTTTTCTCATTAGGGACCACGGTAATCCCACCTTTCTTAGGAACACACTGAACAAGACAAACCCAACTACTATCTGCAATGGGATATATGACTTCAGCATCCAACCACTTGATGATTTCCTTTTTCACTACCTCTTGCATAGGCGGATTTAGCCTTCTTTGTTGCTCGATTCTAGGCTTGTGGTCCGGCATGAGTTGGATTTTATGAGAAAAAATGCCAGGAGGAATCCAAATAATATCCGCAATAGTCCACCCAATAGCCCCCTTGAACCTGTTCAACACAGAAACCAATGCCTCTCCCAATTTTTTAAGAGCACCCGAGCATCTAAAAATGATTCAACTCTTATTTTTGAAGGTTTTTTCACTCCAAACTTCAATCCCAATTAATTTTCTGCATTCAAACCTCTTCATAACACCACCACAAACTTTGGAACTTACGGGTTAGTCAAAAACAAATAATTTAAGCTATTCTAAAAATCAAAAACTTGAAATTAAAGTAAGAACTACATTTATTGTGATATTGATGGATTTCCTCTCATGAGGCGCACAATTTAATGTCAAGTTGCGACGTCGGTGACATCACCCATTGTGTCTCCACTTCGAGGCAATGAACCTTCTCCCCATGTTTTGATCAATTTCACTCTGAAGAGAGTGGGGAGTGCATGAGAGCTCAAGAGTTTCCCTCTATCTCTCCACTTTGATGACTTTAATTTCTTACCCAACTTTGCATCATTCTTTCTCTTTGGATTCTTGGGCAAGATTGAGAAAATCATTAGGCCACTTGAGCATTAAATTTTATGATTGTTGGTCCTAAATTGATTAGCACTCTAAATTCAACATGAACTAAAGTCTCCATGAATGATCTTCTTGGCTTTGTCTTGCAACTTTAGTATCATCTTGTTTATTTTGGCTTCTTGGATTTTTATTGGTTTGGATTGGTTGCATAAGCTCAAGCTATCTTCTATATCCACCACAACCCTTTTATTCTCATACTAGCTTCTAAGGTTGTGATGTCAAACTTGAACCTTACCATCCCATAGCACCTAGCGAGGTGCAATTTGTGTCTGAATTTGAATTTGAGTGATTCATGAAACAGAGTTAGGTGCATGATGTGAAGCTTTTTCTTTTCTTAGGAAAGTAGGTGCAACGCTTTCTCACCTCATATGAGCTTTTCATCCATGATCCTAAGCCTAAATTGGCTTATGACATTCATTTCACGACAAGGACATGGGTCGGTATAGGGCAGACCACTTCTAAATATATGATGATCACAAAAAGTCATAGAAACAAATCAAAAGAAAATAAAAGACAAATATTCACAAATTAGATAGAAACAAGCAAACTAGAAATTCTAAATCAATTCAAAATTCCTAATTTTTCCCCGGCAATGGCACAAATTTTGCTAACGCAAAAATTACCCTCAAAATAATTTAAAATAGTAAGCCGTCGTCGTCAAGAAAATTACCCAACTAAGAGTCGGGTAGGGGTCGACAACGTATGGTATATACTGAATACCATGCCTAAATTGAATATTTTTATACCGTGGTATGTATATTATTGTATTTGGTATGACTTATAAAAAAATTTGGTATTCGGTATGGTATTGGGTATATATGTGTGTGTGTGTGTGTGTGTGTGTTTGTACTTCAAATTATTCTAAGTATAAATATATATCAACAAATGTACAACCATGAACTTAATTAAATTTTCAATACCAGTAGTTAATAGTACTACTTTTTTGGGGAAGCCCATTTGTTTTTTTGTTTTGTCTGCAAAAGTGTATTCACTTTTATTTCTATAGTTATATTCAAACTTCCAATCCAATTATTCAACTATAGATAATCGAAATAGACATAGCCATAAAACTTTTAAAGAACACTTTCCCTAGTCTCAACTCTCTAGTTTGTTTTTCTTTAATTTTCTCTCTTCCATAAAATAAAAATAGAGGTAACCTGATTGTTAAATCAATTATTGTAGCGGTGATTTTGATATACATTTGCTACTGGCGGACACTCTTTAGGTTTTCATCTTCAATTGTTAAATCAATTATCTTTTTCGTATAGATGGCTAAAAATAAAACTAAAATAGATGAAAGTATTGAAGACTTATTCAACGATGACGTGGTCAAATTTTATTTGTTAGTAGTTTCCTATTTCCTTGGGTTGTTAGCAGTCATGCTGCATTATTTTCTCATTTTCTGATATTAGATAGTTGTTGCTTAGTTAGTGGAGTAGTGGTCAACCTAGTGACTTAGCTATTTGTTTATTTGTAAGCCTATTTAAAAGACAGTACTTTGCTTTGATTTGAATATATAGAAAAGCTGAGACTTCAGCACATATCGAGATCTTTTACTTTCAGCCTTTGTTTTAAAACCTTTGTTGTCTCTTTTCCCAACATCACTGGTATCAGAGCTATGGCAAGTAGAAGAAATCCATCGAGTGTGGCACAACCACTCATTCCCATTTTTAAGGGAGAAAGCTAAGAATTTTGGAGTATTGGTATGAAATATTTACTCAAATCTCAAGATCTTTGGGACTTGGTAGAAAGTGTATTTGCAGATCCCGAAGAAGAAAATAGACTTTGAAACAAGAAGCAAAAACATGCTAAAGTGCTGGTATTTATCCTGCAGGCCGTCGATGATAGTATTTTTCACGTATCGCAGCAGCTACCACATCAAAGCAAGCTTCGTCCATTTGTCGAAAGGAGTTTCAAGGTGATTCAAAGGTCATTGTGGTGAGATTGCAATAACTTCGGCGTGTCTTTGAAATATTGATGAAGACAAGTGGAGAATTCGTTGCGGATTTTTTGTCCAGAGCAGTGGCAATTGTCAGCAAAATGAGATCCTATGGAGAGAAAGTTACTGATCAGGCTATTGTGGAAAAGATACTGCGAAGCTTGACTCCAAAATTTGACCATGTAGCTGCTGCAATAGAAGAGTCTAAATATCTATCATTTTTTTCTTTTGATGAACTGATGGGATCTCTTCAAGCTCACGAGGCGAGAATCAATCGATCTATAGAAAAGAATGAAGAGAAAGCATTCCAAGTGAAAGATTCAGCCACTAAATATGGATAAAATAGTTGTCCAGCAAGTAGAGATCGAGGAAGAAGAAGACTGTGCCGTTGTCGAGGTCGAGGTTATGGAAGAGGAAGAGGAAGAAATGATGGGCATAGCCAGTCCAATGAGCAAGGTAACACAAAAATGACATTCAATATCATCATTGCCAGCGCTACGGGCATATAAGGGCAGATTGCTGGTATAAAGACCTGAAAATAAATTTTACAGTAGGAGAAAATGAGGAAGAGAAGGAAGAGAATTATCTCTTTATGGCCTGCGTTGATACATACCATAAGCCAAGTGGTTTATGATTTGTAGATAGTGGTTGTTCAAAACATATGACAGGCACCAAATCTTTGTTCCAGGAGCTAGATGAGAAGCAAAAGATAAAGGTGCAACTTGGCAACACAAAAGAGATGCAGGTTGAAGGAAAAGGCACTGTGGGTATTGACACTAGCCATGACAAAGTAAAAATATTGGACAACGTTATATTTATACCTTATTTTGGATACAAATTGTTGAGTGTTGGACAACTAATATCCGATGGGCATTCTCTTTGGTTTGATGACAATGCTTGTGTCATTACAAATAAGAAGTCAGGCAAAAAGGTTCGCATGACTATGACACCAAACAAGATGTTTCCGCCAGATGTTTCTAACATCGAAAGTTTTGCGCTTGCAGCAAGTGCAAAGGATGAGTCGAAGTTGTGGCATTTGAGATATGGTAACCTCAATATAAAAGGATTTAAATTGCTTGTTGACAAAGGTATGGTTCTTGGACAAGCAAAAATTGATTCTATTGAATTGTATGAAAGGTACATTTATGGAAAATAAACTAGAAAGTCGTTTCCCATTGGAAAGGCTTGGAGGGCTTCAAAGTGTCTTGAATTAATACATGTTGATTTATGACCTATGCATACTACATCTTTTGGTGGGAGTCGTTATCTTCTACTCTTTACTGATGATTGTAGTCGCATGAGTTGGGTCTATTTTTTGGAAAGCAAATCAGAAAAATTTCAGAAATTCAAGCACTTCAAAGCCAAGGTTGAGAAACAAAGTGGTATGTTCATCAAAACTTTTCACACAGATAGAGGCGGTGAATTATTGTCCAAGGAATTTAATCTCTTTTGTGAAGAAAGTGGCATCCATAGGGAGTTGACAACACCATATACTCCGGAGCAAAATGATGTTGCTGAGTGAAAAAATAGGATTGTTGTAGAGATGGCAAGAAGCATGTTACAAGAGAAGGGAGTTCTGAATCATTTTTGGGCTGAAGATGTGGCGACATCAGTCGATTTGAAGCTTGGAAGGGTAAAAAACGATATGTAAGTTATTTAAGAATTTTTGGTTGTATTGCTTATGCTTTGGTAAATTCCCAATTTCGTCATAAGTTGGATGAAAAATGTATTTTTATTTGTTACCGCACACAATCTAAAGCATATAGACTGTATAACCCTCTTAGTAGAAAGATTTTAATTAGAAGGGATGTAGTATTTGATGAAATGGCAAGCTGTAATTGGAGTGGAAGCAACGATAAGATGCAAGAACAGATTCATATGCCCACTGAAATCACTTTTGATGCAATTCAGCAGACAACTCCTACAGCTACAGTAGTCGGTTCTTGTACCACTTCTCCATATTCATCTTCTTCAACTTCAAGGAGCAGAAACTCTTCATCTAATACTCTTGAAGACTCTTAAGATGAGCCAATTCCATTAAGAAGATCAACACGACTTAAAAAGTCAAACCCCAAGTATGCTAATGACATGTATACAATTTGTCAATTTTATTTTGTTGTTTCAGATCCTACACATTATGGAGAAGCAGCTGAAAAGGAAGAGTGGTGGAGCACGATGTTAGAAGAGATGAAATCTGTTGAAAAGAATGGCACATGGGAGATGGTGGAATTACCAGAAGAAAAAAATTCAATTGGTTTGACCTGGGTGTTCAAGACAATGTTTGCAGCAGATGGGAGCCTACAGAAGCATAAAGTTCGTCTTGTGGCAAAAGGATATGCGCAACAATATGGTATTGATTTTGAAGAAACATATTCTCTGATCGCTTGATTTAAAATTGTTAGACTTGTTCTAGGATTGGCTGCACAATCACAATGGCTAGTTTATCAATTTGATGTCAAGTCGGCATATCTCAATAGAGACTTACAAGAAGAGGTCTACGTAACACAACCAGAAGGTTTCATAAAGAAGGGAGATTAAACAAAGGTCTACAAACTAAAAAAGGCATTGTATGGTTTAAAGCAAGCCCCTGGAGCGTGGTATAGGAAAATCCATGGGTATTTTCAGAAAAAGGGATATATGAGAAGTGAGAATGAACCCACGTTGTATGTAAAGAAGAAAGGTAATTATTTTATAATTGATTGCCTTTACGTTAACGATATCATTCAAGTCTCAAATGATGAATGAGTTTGAGATGTCGGATATGGGGTTATTACATTATTTTCTTGGCCTTGAAGTCCATCAAGCTGAAGATGGAATATTTCTCTCCCAAAGGAAATATACCAAGGACCTTCTCATTATGTTTGGTTTGCTTAATTGCAACCCTGCTTCTACACCTATGAATGTTGGTGAAAAACTGCAGCTTAAGGATGGAGCAAAGATGGATGATGCTAGAAGTTTCAGAAGCATGGTTGGAGGTTTAATTTACCTAACCCATACTCGCTCCGATATTACATTCACTGTTAGCGACTACGATGATTCGTTGGATGATAGACGGAGCATTTCAACTCATGGTTTTACTCTTGGGTCGGAGTATTAAATTGGAGCTCAAAGAAGCAAGCTACAACAACCTTATCCATATCTGAAGTTGAGTACATTTCGGCTACTTCAGCTGCTTGCCAAGCCATCTGGCTAAGAAGGATGTTAGCCAAACTTTAACAAAAGCGAGAAAGTGCAGCAGAGATATATTGTGACAACAAAGCATCGATCTCAATGACAAAGAATCCAAGTTTTCACAGCATAACTAAGCACATTGATGTTCACTTCAATTTCATTCTTGATTTGGTTGAAAAGGAGGAGATAATATTGAAGCATTGCAGCACTCATAAGTAATTAGCTGATATACTGACGAAGTCTTTGACATATGACAAGTTTATCTATTTAAGGGCTTTGCTTGGTGTTTGTAACTTTGAATAAAGGGGAGTATTGAAGTGCGATTCAAAGTATGACCTGATCAAATTTAATTTGCTAGTAGTTTCCTATTTCTTTTGGCTGTTAGCAGTCATGCTGCATTATTTTATAGTTTTCTAATATTAGATTGTTGTTGCTTAGTTAGTGGAGTACTGGTCAACTTAGTGACTTAGTGGTTTGTTTATTTGTAATCCTATTTAAAAGACAGTACTTTTATTTGATTTGAATATAAAGAAAAGCTAAGACTTCAGCACATATCGAGATCTTTTACTTTCAGCCTTTGTTCTTAAAGTTTGTTGTCTCTTTTTGTCTCTTTTCCCAACAAAAAGTAGTGTTTCAAATGTAGCTGAATCAAAAACAAGAAAATCCATCGTCGAAAGATCTATTTTCAGGGATCATTTAAAAAATACCATTGGCCTTTACGAAGAGGTGACAGTAAAGTGTAAGTATTGTGCTTTTCCATATCCAAATGAAAGATTAAAAAGGGAACTTTGGGATTTAAAGGTCATATGTTTAGGTGTCCAATATTTTCTCTTAATATTGAAACTGACCAAACCAGGTTAGCCTTTAAACCTATTCAAGGTAGTAAAAAATTTGGTTAGGAAATAACTGTCCCTTGGAAATTTGATCAACAACAGTGTAGGGTTGCTTTAGCTTAGATGGTTGTTGTTGATGAGCTACATTTAATTTTTTTTGTAAAGGATGTTTTTAAGAACTGTGTGAAGTTAGTGCAACCTCAATTTGGAAATCCCTCCTATAAAATAGTAACTAGAGATTATTTCGATCTTTATGGTGAAGAGAAACATAAATTGAAGAAATTCTTGACAGAAACACGACAAACAGTTTGTCTAACTACAGACACATGGAATACCTTTCAAAGGATCAATTAGATGTGTCTAAATATTCATTTTATCTACAAATATTGGAATATGCACAAAAGAATAATACATTTTTTGTTAAATTGCTAGTCATAAATGTGTAGATATAGCCGTTGTTATTACAAACTTCATGCTTGATTGGGGTGGATACTATGTCTTCACGGTTACAGTTTATAAGTCTAGTTTAAATAACATCGCAATAAATGAATTGTCTAAACAATTTAGTAAATTGGGAACTAGTTTGATGGACGGTAATCACCTTCAAATAAGATATATGTCTCATGCTCTCAACTTGGTTGTTTAAGAAGGTTCAAAAGAAATGGGTGATTCTGTAAAAGGGTTCTACACAAGTAGTAAGATACATTCCACAGTCTTCATCAAGGTTAAAAAAGTTCAAAGAATGTTGTGAACTTGGAAAGATAGCATGTGAGAAATGATTATGCTTGGGTGTTCCTACTAGGTGGAATTCAACCTATTTGATGCTAAACGTGGCACAAAATTTGAGAATGCATTATCAAGTTATAGTTCTCATCATTGTGAATTGTTACATTATCTACTTACTAGTAATTTTGAAGATGGAAAGTGTTCAGGTTAACTTTTATCAACTAATTTTGAAAATGTAAGGCTCATGAGGATGTTTCTCAAAACTTTCTATGAACTCACCTTAAAGGTCTGAGGTTCACTATATGTTACATCAGATGCTCACTTTATTGAAATATGTGAACTTCATTTTGTTCTGAAGGATATGAAACAAAGTGAAGTCTCTGGTTTGAGTAAAATGTCAACCAACATGAAAGGTCAATTTGATGCATATTGAAGTAAACTAGAAAAGATGAATAAAATGATTTATATTTCATGTATTTTGGATCCACGCTACAAGAATGAGTATGTTACTTATGCACAAGTGAGTATGTTGGGGGAAGAAATATGAAATAAAATGATAGATGAAGTGAAGAAGTACATGACTTCTTTGTATACTGAGTATGCAAAAAATCATTCAAAAGAGTCTGAAAGTTCATTATAATCATTTATTTCTTCATTTGGTAGCATATTTAATTTATCAAGTGTAAGTATTCCTTAAATTCAATCTAAAAAATATGATGCTACATTTACACAACAATTCAAGAAGCCTAAAGCTCACAGTGGAAGTTCAAATATTAAAACAAAGTTAGATAAGTATCTAGGTGAAGCGACTAAGAATGGAAATGATGATTTTGATATTTTAGTTTGGTGGAAAATGAACTCACTTAGACTTCCTATTCTTGCTGAAATGGCTTGTGATGTGCTAGTAGTTCTTGTTTGTAGTGTGGCTTTAGAGAGTGCATTTAGTATGGGAGGACGCATTCTTGATTAATTTAGGATGGAAGATCTTTTGTGTTGTCAAGATTGACTTCGAAGTGACTCACTTCTGGATGGAATTGAGGAAGATTTATATTATTTAGAGCAATTTGAACTTGGTAAGAATATTTTATATATGAACTCTATATTGATATTACGAATAGTTTATTCCTTATATTAAATGACAATTATTTTTTTCATTTTAGCTTTAGAGGATAGTTGAATCTGTTCTCGCATCACAGATATATAATTATAAGTTGCAACATAATAGTAAGTATATATGGTGTCTGATCCAATTCATACATTGTTCTAATCTTTTTATTTTTGGTGCTATTATTAATGAACATTGTAATTGTGAAATGTTTGTTGTAACTTCTATACTAGATTCGACGTTCTTAAATATTATTTTGTTGGAGTATTTCTCACATCTTTATGGATATTGGGCTATTTTTGTCAAATTGATGACCGCAAAATAGAAAATTGTTACTACTACACTCTACAAGTTAGAATGGTTCATTTGATAGATATCTTGGTTCACATTGAGTATTAGCATTGAATGTCTTAAAGTCTTTAATTTGCCGAAGCTCTATTGAATGTCTTAAAGTCTTTAATTTGTTGAAGCTCTATTGTTAATTATGGGATTCATACTTTATATTGATGTTTATGATCTTATGTAAGATATTGGCATTTTGCAGGGTCTTGCTTTATTGGAGATATTTGTTGTGAGGATGCCATAGTGATATATGTCTAGGTAGAGTCTACATGTCAGTAAATGATTTTTGTGGTGTAAAATCACATAGGGATATGCATAATTTTAGATAATGTTATTTAAACTTTGCATATATGACTACTCGGTTGTTATTAAAATGTTCTTTCAGTGAAATTATTTAACAAAAGTAGTTGTTTATTAAAATGTGCTTTTGAATTTCTCATATTCATGTTGATCATCGTATTGTTCTTGCCAGAATACTTGCTAAAGGACAAAGAGAATTGTTCTAACTTATTTGCTAAGGGAATTGTATAGAGAGTTATAAATATATGTATGTCAAAGTCAAACAAATTATGGTTACCGAATAACCCTACCTAAAATATCTAAATAAAATTAAAATATCAAACCATATCGATCTAATTTGGTAGGGTAATGGTATAGTACTTGAGATAACACATACCGAAGTTACAGTCTCAAAATTTTTAAACACCATACCATGCCTACCCCTATTATCGGAGTCGAATCCTACAAGAGACAATTTGTCAGCAATTGAAAAGCCAAAGAATTACAAGCTACTAGTTAGAACCCAAACTTAAGAATACAAGATTATCTAAATAAGAGTGTTTTTGCTTACCAAACGATGGATTTGGGCAAAGATTTAAACAAGCAAGGAATCTATGGGAATTGGAATATTCGGAATTCAATCCACACTCAAACGATCCATTGCAATTCAATATATGTTAATTCAATAATAGACATGCTAGATGTAACACCCCGGAATCTATTATTCTAAGCAAGGGACAAAGTGAGAGGTCACAAAACCATGATTTGAGCCTGGGCAACCTTCATGTGGACCCACACGGGCCGTGAAGGGTGCCACGAGGCGTGGTGCTGCCCGTGGTGGCTCACAATAGTTAGCCAAGGGAGGGTCACCTCCCACGAGGATCATGACACCCCATGAAGGGCACCACGGCTCGTGGTGGTGCCCGTGAAGGGCTAGCAGTGAGCTCCTAAAAGACTGCCCAAAGTGAGATCCTCTCATGAGCCACTTGACGGCTCATAAAGGCCACTACGGGCCGTGGAGAGGGTTGTGAAGGGAAGGAGAGTTGATGGGTGTCAATCCAGGCTACTGGTCAAGGACCACGGCCACCACAATGGGCCGTGAAGTCCTTGACGGCTCATGGTAGCCTCCATCATGAGGCTGCGTCAGTTTTAAGTCAAGGGCAGTTTGGTCTTTTCCATATTTAATTAAAGCAAAGCTATGTCGTTTTACCTAAGACTAGGTACCCTATATAAATGATTTTAACCCCAAAACTCACCCATTCAAGTCATTTTTCTCAAAACCCAAAAGAAAACCAAAGTTCTTCCTCTCAAAAATATTTTTCTCTCTAGAACTTGAAGAAGAAGAAGGGTGAAGCTAGGGCTCAAGGTCAAGTTCCCAAATCTTCCAATTGCTTGTGGGATTTGATAGTAAGGTATGGTAGTTTTCATCCATGAATTACTTCCATTCATGGGGTTCCCAAATTTCTCTATTTTCAAAGTTTGAAATCCCCAATTGAGTTAGGGTTTTCTTGAATTGTCATGGGTTCTCTTGATTATTAATTTAAATGATTGAATTATGATCTTTTATGCATGAATTGATGAAATACTATGGTTTTATGATTATTTCCCCCATTAACCCATGTAATCCCCATGTTTTTAAGTTATGACCATATGAAGTGGGATTTTGAGTATAAAACAAGAGTGTTATGAAATCAAACATGGATTGAAAGAATTACATAAATTTATGATGAAATTCATATCTAACCCATATTTTCTAAATTTTAATGATGGGAAGTGAGTTTTGAACCTTCAAAGGTAAATTATGGAATTATGCATGTTCTTATGAAATCTATGCAAATGTTTTAAGGATGCTTTGAGATTAAAGTATCAATGATGATGATGTTGATGTGTTTATTGAAATGATTTTTCTCATATACACATGAAATCATGATTGTGAAAGGTTTTCTCACATAATAAGGATTCTAAGGTTGAAAGATCTTCTCACCTAATTGAATCAAATATTAAGAGTTATCCTAATGACTTAGCTTGGATTGGTTATTGAATGATACCTTTCCATGGATGACTTATGACCTAGCTTGGATTGGCAAGATGACGTGCCCTTCCATGGATAATAAGAACAAGTAATAAATGACTATTCTGTGGGATTTATGCTTAGCACCGAGAGGATATTGAGATTGAAGCTCTCCGGTTAGTAGAGGTTGGGGTTCTAGAATAAATCTCCTTATCCCTTACCTATGTGCCCCCATAGGATGATTGTCTAGATAGACATTAGCTAGTTGATCCACCTAAGCTAGAAGTTCATGGTCCTTACCTGTGGAAGTAGGACAATCCTTTTCGATGTGGGAGACACCGGGGGATAATGTTATAGCTCACATGGTCTCTATATCGGTTAAGGCTACTTCCCACACTAATAATGAACTAAGGCTACTTCAAGAAGTATCTCATATGTGTTGCCCATCACCGAATTGACAATACATGGAGACAAATTTAAGGCTCAAAAGACAAACTTAGGTGGTACTCAGTGATACATCGAATATGAAAGTCAGACTCGAAAAAGTTCGCTAACTGAAGTTCAAAAATTTGAAGCCTAGAGGAAAAGAAAGGCGAGCTGAAGAGAAAAGGGTGATTCACCCAATGTGATTGGCAAGCCCAACTAACATCGCCCAATGGGTCATGTAGTGAGTTTTGAGCCAGATATAGGGAAATTATAAATAGCTCAAAGGAGAGAGAAATTAAGAATTGAAGAAAAACGTGACTTGTAGTAGTTTTTTGTGTTTGAACAAGTAAAGAGAGAGAAAACACTTTACTTTGTGGAGAACATTTTCTACTTTTTGGGGTTTTTCAACTTTGTTCTTGAAATTGACAAATTGAAGTTGAATTCAAAGTTGGTTTTCTTGTAATTACTTAATTTCAAGTTACCCATAGTTTTTTTCATGAAAGGTCTACTTCTTTTGCTTTTTCTGATGGGTGGCTAAAACCCCTAGATCTAAGGGTGCAATTACGGGGATGGGTGTAGATTTAATGTAGTGGGTATTGTGTTATGCTCTATTTTTCTACTGTTTATATATTAATTTGGGCTAATTATCATGAGTTTAATTTATGGTGTAAGGTTGCAAACTTAATTCCTACTTTCAATCTCTAGTCGATGCTAGAAAGAGATTGATTGGAGTAGTAGTTAGTCAGATACTAGCAATTTAGAATTGATGTATATAAATTGCTTGAAAATAGAGGTTATGGGTCAAATCTATTTTCCCTAACTCTGCATTGAAAAAGAGAATAGAGTAAAGTATTGGGTTATTTCATGTAGTTCATTGATGAGACCGAAAGGAGATTTTATGAAAGGATGCTATGAGATCGAAAGATGATTAGTGTCATTGAAGATGACCCAGCCTATTCATTAATGTTCATCACTCTAGAGAACCAAAATTACCCCTATGTGACATTGATTTCCAGTCCCTGCAACCCTAGATTGCTTGTTACATCTTAAATTTTCCAAAATTTTAGTTTAATTGTGACCATTGATAAATCCTTTTATTAAATTGGTTGAATCATCCACCCACTTTTTTCACTACTACAAATGAATGATTTTAAAATCCAAATTTCTTGATAATAATTCTCTACGATATACCATTCTCTATGGGATTTGACCCTCACTCTTAGTTGGGAATTTTTATTGAGAATGACCACTGTCTCTTTTAGTTGGTTTTAATGAATACATTTGAGTTTTATCAAGTGGTCACAGAGTGAAGGATTGTCCTCTGCAAGCTAGCAAGGGTAAGGACGGTAGGCAAGTTGATCTTAGTGGTTCGAATTCGAGTGCTCCAAAGCAAACCATAATCTATGCTCTGAACACTCAATAGGATCACGCGGATTCTCTAGATGTGGTGAACTGTATGTTGAAATTGTTTCACCTTGATATTTATGCTTTACTTGATATGGGGGATACATTTTCATTCATTACTCCTTATGTGGCCATGAGATTTGATGATGGTCCCAAAATCCTTTCAAATCCCTTTCATGTCTCTACTTCCGTTGTTGATTCTACTGTTGCTAGAAAAGTTTATAAAAAATTTCCTATTTTTATTTCTCATAGAGTCACTCATATTGATCTTGTAGAGCTAGATATGTTATATTTTGATGTTATTCTTGGGACGGATTGGCTTCATGCATGTTATGCTTCCATAGATTGTAGAACCCGATTGGTCACATTCAAGGTTCCGAATGAACCTATCATGTCATGAGAAGGGAAAAATTATGTTCTTAAGGGTTAGTTATATCTTGCCTAAAGTCTAGGAATATGATTTCTAAGGGTTGCATTTATCATCTTGTTCGGGTTAGAGATATAGATTCTGAAACTCCTACTCTTGAGTTAGTCCCGATTGTAAATGAGTTTTCAATTGTGTTTCTTGATGATCTTCTCAAAATTTCTACTGAAAGGGAAATAGACTTTGTTATTGACCTTCTCCAAGATATGTAGCCTATCTCTATTTCTCCTTACCAAATGGCCCCTGCAGAACTTAAGGAGTTAAATGGTAAATTGAATGATTTTTTGGATAAGGGTTTCATTAAACTGAGTATCTATCCAATGGGTGCTCCGGTGTTGCTTATTCAACAAAAGGATTGTTCTCTTCCAATGTGCAATGACTATCGACAATTGAATAAGGTTACCATTAATAATAAATATCATATTCCAAGAATTGATGATTTTTTTTATCAACTCCAACCAGCAAGTTACTTCTCTAAGATTGACCTCCGGTCAGGCAATCAACAATTGAGGTTTAAGGATAATGACATTCCAAAGACAGCTTTTCGAAATCGGTACGGTCATTATAAGTTTTTGGTGATGTCATTTGGTTTGACTAATTCCCAAGTGGCGTTCATGGATTTGGTGAATAGGGTTTTCAAGTAATATTTTATATGCTTGTGATTGTGTTTATGGATGATATTTTGATTTACTCACAAAGTGAGGATAAGCATGTTGAGGATTTGAGGATTGTGTTACAGGTTCTCAACAATCATGATCTTTATACTAAGTTTAGAAAATGTGAGATTTGGTTGAGATGTGTTGCTTTCCTTGGCCATATTATCTCTTTTGAAGGTATTCAAGTTGACCCTGAGAAAACCAAAGCAGTTAAGAATTGGTGTAGACCCTTGTCTGCTTAAAATATACCGAGCTTCTTGGGTTTAGCTGGTTACTATAGATGGTTAGTGGAAGGATTTTCCTCTATCACTTCACATTTAAAGACACTGACACAAAAAATGGTGAAAGATAGACTCACTTCGACACTTAATTTTACATTACCGTGAGAATTAGAGGGTTTTGTGGTTTATTTTGATCCTTCACGAATTGGTCTTTGATGTGTTTTGATTAAACATTGGAAATTTATTGCTTATGCTTTAAGTAATTGAAGGTGCATGAAAAGAATTATCCCACTCAAGATTTGGAGTTACTGGCGGTAGTGTTTGCTCTAAAAATTTGGAGGCATAAATTTTATGGTGTTCATGTAGATGTGTTTACTGACCACAAGAGTTTGAAATATGTGTTAACTATAAAGGATTTGACTCTTCGCCAAAGGATATGGCTTGAGTTTTTAAACAATTGCAGCATGAGTGTCCTATATCATCCTGGAAAAGAAAATATGGTAGCAGATGCTCTTAGTCGACTATTGATGGGTAGTGGTGCTCATGTTGAGGATTGTAAGAAAAAGTTAGTTCGTGAAGTTCATAGATTGGCCCAATTGGGTGTTTGCTTGGTTGATTAGAATGAATGTGGTGTAGTGGTGCATAACGGTTCTGAATCATCTTTTGTATCGGATGTGAAAGTAAAGCAAGATCTTGATCTCGTAATGGTTGACTTGAAGAAGTCGTTTTCTGAAAAATCCATTGAGGCTTTCTCCCAAGGGGGAGATGGTGTCCTTCCAAGTCAAGGTTGGTTATGTATTCCTAATGTCAATGAGTTGCGGAGTAAGATTTTGAAAAAATCTCACAATTCTCGGTATTCCATTCACCCGGGAGCAACCTGTGAGTTTTTGGAATTTCAAGTTTGTGAAGTTTGACCTATGAATATACATGATGAGTTGTAAGACTTTTGACGAGTCGTAGATGTGTTCAGTAGAACGGTTCCAAAGTTAGTGAAATTAATAGGTTGAAGTTGAGGTCTACGGATGGGGTCTACGGACCGTATGAATTTTGACGGTCTGTAGAATGGGGTTATTAGAAGTTGGCCAGTTTTAATCCCCATTTACTTCACCTACGAATGACCAGTATATTCCATAGGAGTTTCTACGGGGCGCAGGTCCAAACCAAAGAGTTTTCGAGTATTATTTATTAAGGGTATTTGGGTCTTTTCCTATGCATTTAATACCTATACTATGTCGTTTTAACCCTAATTTTAACACCTATAACTACCCTTCTACCCCTGAAATTATCTCAACTATCTCATTAACTCAAACCCCCAATTCCAATCCACCTTCATCCTCTCTAAATTCTCTCAAGATCAAGGAAGAACACCTAGGGTTTCAAGCTTCATGTCTCCAATTCCTCCATTGCTTTTGGGATTTTATCCTCAAGGTATGTAGGTTTTCATCAATGGATTCCATTCACCTATTGAGCCCCAAGATTCATCAATTCTCCAATTTCAATTTCATCAAAATTGATTATGTTTTCCTTCAATTCTTCTTCATTGGTTCTAATTGTGTTGATTCAATTGATTGATAATAATGTTATTATGATTATTTTGACTCAATTACATGCTTTCCAATTGATTTCACATGAACCAATTCATTATTCTTGATTTTGACTATGAGCCCTAAAATAAATGAATTTATGAAAAGCCTTGAATCTATGAATGATATTTGAATGATATTATGCATTATTTCTGAAAATGAATGTTTTATGATCTAGGTTGCTTAGGATGAGCATCAATCAAGTTGTGAAAGGTTATCTCACATACTAAGGAATTATAGTTTTATGAATGATTTTCTCACACATGCTTGATTTAAAGAGCTACTCTATATGATTTAAGCTTTGATTAGTAAGTAAATGGTGTTTTTCCATGTATGATGATATGTTTATGAATAATGACTATTCTGTTTGGATTTAACTTATTACTGAGAGAGTTGTCGGTTTCTGATTCGGAGAATTTTTAGGATTTGAGGTCCTAAGTTAGAAAATATTAAGATTTTAGAATTTGGATTGACTTTGGTCAACATTCGGGGTTCAAATGTTCGAATCAAAATTCTAAGAGTTCCATTAGATTCGGGGGATGATTTTAGTCCTAGAGGAGGTCTTAGTTGATTTTTTTTGAGGTTCCAAGCTTGATTTAGACTTTTTAGGCGTTATTATTAGTTTCTTATGACTTACACGGGACTCAGATCAAGGAGATCTTCGTTAGTGTTTTGATGGTTTCATTGTGTCTGAAAGGTTGATTATAGTCAAATATTATATATGGTTTGTGTGTACTCTGTTCCAAAACAATCTAAAGGGTCCTTTCGATGATTAGAGAGTTGGCTGAATTTTTTGATATTTTGTGTGTATCGCATTCACCAAAGGTACCCCCTCTTTCCGAACCATCGCACTAGCGAGGGATGGATCACAAAAGAGAAGGGTCTTGTTGTGCGGGGTTTGCTTAAGCAAACCATAGTTCACGATTGCGATTGGTACAAAAGTGATGCCTGGTTCGCAAAAGCCAGACCCCCATTTTAAGCGGGGTTCACTGAAGTGAACCTGTGTTTACTTAAGCGACATCAGAGAGGGTTTATGCTTTTCATTGCAGGGTTTTACCCAATTTTTCTCTATATTGAGTTTTGGAAAACCCTTGGAGGCAATTTCAAAGAGATTTCTTGTATCCTTTAGGTTAGCTTTACCCTAAAACTTCAATTTTCTTTTATCATTTATGAATTTTGACATCAAAAATTAGAATTATTATAGGCAAAGACAAGGTTTTTCAAGACATTGAGTTCTAAAGTAAAATGGTTTTTGTGAACTTATTCATTTTTTGAAATAGTTTTCACCAATGAATTTCAAATGACTTGGGTAACATTTTCATGTAAAAATTTTCAGATTAAAACCTAATTTTTAAAATTTGGTTTTTTGTTAGATATGGGTGTTATTATTTCTTGAATCTTATTGTGATTACTTCTTTGTATTAGTTTGTGTGGCTTTAGATATTGTTTGGAAAGGGAAGGCTCAAGTCTTGGATTGACTTTTGATTGAAATAAGGCAAGTAATCTTTTAAACCTTGTTAAGACTTGTGGAATTTTGAACTCTCTTTCTTTTATGTGTTGGGGAGTAATGGAAATGATGTGATGGGTTAAATTTATCAAATTGAATAAACTTAATGATAAAGGTGGGGTTAACGAAAAAGGCAATGTGTTGATAATGGTGTATGATGCATTGTGAAGTACCTTGAGTGTTGATATTGATTTGGTGGTTGATGTGATACTTGACAGTATTGTGTGGATGTGAATTACTAGAAATTGTCAGATCTTCATTTTTTTGTGAACATGCTTATTTAGATTGATTATGGAATACTATGATGAGATGTCATTGCGATTGATGCCGAGGTCTTTGTCGGCAAGTTCTATTGATTCCGAGGCCATTGCTTGCAAATGTTATTGATATCGGAGATCATTGCCAACAAGTGTTATTGAGGTCAAGGTCATTGCCGGCGAGTATTGAGATACCGAGGTCATTTCTAGTAAGTACTTGGGCTGCGAGTATTCCCAATGAGTCTCGATTGTTAATTGTTCAAGTTAATCATGATACTTGTGTTTCGTATACTTTATTGTTGAGCTCGATGATCTTATTACTAGCGATTGATGACTTGATACTTGTGATCCATGAACTTGATACTTGTGATTTGATTATTTGTTATTATTGATTTGAGACTATGGAAGATTGTGAGTTGTTTATTGTAAACTGTTAGGTTGGGCTAATTACTATGCATGATGTAGTTTTGGCAGTTCGGTTTAGATGAAAGGAGTTTCTTACTTTATAGCTAGTGCTACTTTGTTTTAGTTGTTTACTTGTTGAGTACCTTGTACTGTGGTACTCACTAGCTCTTTGCTTATACACTTGTTTATGTTCCGAGCGCGGATCCGTTGGACCTTTCTCATTCATCTATTTCCGAGGCTTTTTGAGGATACATGGAGAGGTAGCTACTTGTCATTCCGACGGACCTGCTTTTCCCTTACCTTATGTTTTGTTCTAGTTGAGAATCAAAAACATTGAGACTTGTATTATTTTTCAAATTCTGTATTATTATATTAATGACTTGTACCCGTGACAACTAAGTTTTAGGGTGTTTAAGAATGACTAAGTTTCCACTCTTCCGACATTATTGTCTTACTATCCGCATTTCTTTCATGTTGTTGGATTTGAGACTGACTTGTCTTGGTGGGAATAGACGAGTGTCATCACGTCCATTTTTAGGTCGTGACACAAAAAAAATTCAAAGAGTGGAGAAATAAGGTGGAAGCTAGCAAACCAACAATGTGAGAAAATTAATTTTTTACTATTTTATTGCTATTGTATAAAATTAATTAGTATATCTTTGAATTTTATTCAGTAATTTTCAATAAAAATAATTATTTATACATTCGGTTGAGAAAATAAAATATATTAATTACTTAATACAACATTTTCACATTCAGTCATGCAAATTATTAATCAAATTTAAATTATTAACGACACATTTTTATGGGATCTAAATAATTAGGTGTCATGTGGAAGATAGCAAAGCAAACCTCAAAAGACCACGAGTAAGAAGACAACGAGAAATATACCAAAAGACACAAAGATTTATACATTTACAAAGGAGATGATATATCTACTATATAAATATGAGAGTACAAAATATAGAGAAAAATAATCTCACCTAATTCATTGAGAATACATATAGGTTCACACAAGTGATACCATATCATGTGTCCTACAAATTTTCTCCCCTAGAAGAAACTCTCAAAGACCCTAGTACTACATTGTGAATGCTACCAAGTTAGACGGAATAAACCTCTATTTATAGAGTCATAAACCTTTTTCCTCTAACAAAAAGACAAGCCAAATATGGAGATTATATGTTTTTTTTTCTAAAAGAAAAACCCAATTATGGTAAAAAAAAAACTAAGGGAAAATACAGAACAAATCTCCTCAGCCTGAATTTCTAACAAAATAAATTTGGTCCACCTTTTTCATATAATCTTCGACTGCTCGCATCTAATCTTCGTTATCTCCTTTAAATAATATATGTCTCAAAACGGAGAACCTCTTTAAATTTGGTCTCAACACACACACACACACATATATATATATATATATCAATATATATCAATAAATTTGGTCCACCTATTTCAAATTATTCTAAGTATAAATATATATCAATAAAATTGTACCGCCATAACTTAATTCAATTTTTAAGACCAAGTACTACATTTTTAGGGAAGCCCGCTAGTTTTTTTCTTTTGTCGGCAAAAGTCTATTTACTTTCATTTCTATAGCTTTATTCCAACTTCCAATTCAACTATTCAACCATAGATAATAGAGATAGGCATAGGCATAAAATTTTCATGAACACTTTCCCTAGTCTCAACTCTCTAGTTTGTTTTTCATTAATTTTCTTTCTTCCATAAGATAAAATAGAGGTAACCCGATTGTTAGATAAATTATTGTATTGTTGATTTTGATATTTATTTTCTTCTGGTAAAAACTCTTTAAATTTTCATCTTCAATTCTTTTTTTTTGTCTCAATCTTTAATATTTTTGTTGTTGTCTCTTTCTCATAGATGGCAGAAAATTAAACTAAAATAGATGAAAGTGGTGGTTCAAATGAAACTGAATCAAAAAGAAGAAAATCCATGGTGGAAAGATCTATTGTCTGGGATAATTTCGAAAAAACCATTGGGCCTAACAAAGAATTGATAGTAAACTGTAAGTACTGTTCTTTTTCATATCCAAAATTCAAGATTAAAAATGAAACTTTGGGATTGAAAGGTCATATGTTTAGGTGTCAAAATTTTCTTCATAATATTAAAACTGACCAAACCCAGTTAGCCTTTCAACCTATTTATGGTGGTAAAAAATAGGGTGAGGAAATAGTTGTCCCTTGAAAATTTTGTAAAGAACAATGTAAGGCTTCTTTAGCGAAGATGATTATTGTTGATGAGCTACCTATTCGTTTTGTTTAAAAGGAAGGTTTTAAGAACTTTGTGAACGTAGTGCAACCTCAATTTCAAATTCCCTCTCGTAAAATAGTGACTAGAGATTGTTTTGATCTTTTTGGTGAAGAGATACATAAATTGATGAAATTCTTGACAGAAATACAACAAAGAGTTTTTCTTACTACGGACACATGGACTTCATTGCAAAGCATCATTATATGTGTCTAATCATTCATTTTATCGATAAATATTGGATTATGAGGCAAAGAATAATAATGTTTTGTCCAATTTCTAGTCATATATGTGTTGATATAGCATTTGTTATTACAAAGTGCTTGATTGATTGGGGTTTAGAAAAATTCTTCACTGATATTGTTGATAATGCTAGTTCAAATAGTGTCGCAATAAAAGAGTAGTCTAAACAATTTAGTAAATGGGGAACTAATATGATGGATGGTAATCACCTTCATATAAGATGAATGGATCATATTCTCAACATGGTTTTTCAAGAAGATTAAAAAGAAATGGGTGATTCTGTGAAACGTGTTAAACAAGTACAAAGATACATTTGACAATCTCCAGAAAGGGTGAATAACTTCAAAGAATGTTGTGAACATGAAAAGATAGCATATAAGAAATCATTATGCTTGGATGTTCCTACTATGTGGAATACCACCTACTTGATGCTAAATGTGGTAAAAGAATTGGAGGATTCATTTTCAAGTTATAATGTTCTTGATTGTGGATTGTTACGTAGTCTACTAACTAGTATTGGTGAAGACGGAAAGTGTGATGGCTGATAATGCTCAAATGACCTTCTAAAACCAATTAAAAAAGTAAGTGATCATAGTCAGTGAAAAACCCAAAGAAGGATCAGGGTCGAATCCCACAGAAAATGATATATCGTAGAGAATTCTTTATCAAGAAATTTGAACTTTAAATTAGCTCATTGGTAATAGTAAGGAAAATTGGGTGGATGGTACAACCAACTTAATACAAAGCTTTGGTTATCAACTATCACAATTAAACTAAAATTGAAATAAAATCTAGAGTTAACAAGCAATATAGTGGTATGGGGATTAGAAATTGATGTCACATAGGGGTGATTGTGTTGCTCTATAGTGATAAAAATTCATAAATAGGCTAAGTCATCTTCATTTATGCTAATCATCTTTCGATGTCAAAGAATCTATGCATAAAATCTCCTTTCGGTCTCATCTATATGTCATTTCTAAACAATCCAATACCTTACTCTACTCTCTCTTTCAAGAGTAGGGAAAATAGATCCGACCCATAACCTCTCTTACAAGAAATCCATAGATATCAAACCTATATTGCTAGTATTGAACTAATTACCCACTCCAATTAATCTCTTTCAGGCCTCAACCGGAGATCGGAAGTAGGAATTAAGTTTGCAACCTGAACCCATAAGTTAACCCCTTGTAATTAGACAAAATTCATTCATCAACAACAACAAAACACAGCATGGCATATTACCCACTACGTTAAATCAACAGCCAACCCCATTTAAGAACCCCTAGATTTTAGGGTTCTAGCCACCCATCACAAAAATTAAAGAAAGTATAACTTTCATGAATTCACCCATAGGTAACTTGAAATTAAGCACTTAAGAGTAAGCCCGCTTTGGATTTAACTTTAATTTATCAAATCCAAGCTTCAAATTGTAAAACCCCAAAAACTAGAAAAGTGTTCTTCAAAGGTAAAGTACTCTCAACTCAAAATTTAATAACTATGAACTCTTCTTTCCGTTTTCTCACACTGTTCAACTCTCTAAAAATTATATCCTTTAGGCTATTTATACTTTCCAAAAATATGGCCCCAATCCACTTTGTAACTGACATGGCTATGTTACGGGCTCGCCAAACCTGATCAGGGACTTGGCCATCGTTCCTCAACTCCCCTTGTGATGCTCAAGGCTTTAGGTGTTTTAACCTCAGTCATCTACTCGATTGATCCAGCCTTTCATGTTTGGTGAATCACTGAATACCACCTTGGTTCACGTTCGAGCATTAAATCTTTGTCTTACACGGTGTCGCTTTGGGCGATATGCATCAGGACCTTTGTTCTTAATCGGTGCACCACCTTTTCTACTGGAGTTTTCCAACCTTCTTTGATAGGAACAAGTGTTATGCATTGTCAATTTGGGCAAGGTCGTGCTCATTTGGTGATCCGCCCTTCATGTTTTGCAATCAACAACATTTACTTTGCACTTCTATTTGTATTTTTGGTCATCCTTTAAAACATCAGTCCTTTCCTTGTCCAATTGACTTCATAGCTGCAAATCATCAGTATTCGATTAGAAAAGGACAAAGTTAGGCATTGAGGACACTAATTATTGAGATAAATGACCTTAATTGAGTGCAAATCTACCACTCATCAACACCTCAAACTTAAAATTTTGTTTGTCCTCAAGTAAATGAAGAACACAATAAGCTCAATAAGAGATAGAATGCAAGCTCCATAGCAAGATTACTCTCAATAGGATGTTACCCTATATCATGATCAAAAAGCTTCAAATGTTGACTAGCTAGTATCAACACAAGCTCAATCTCACTTTAGCTTCTTGTATATCGCAAGAATATGTTTCAACAAATGCATTCACGTGCCCTCACATTAAGAGTGATTTCATGCTCTCACAAAGCAAAAAAAAAAGGCAATAGGAATCAATGCAACTCTAATTACCTCAAAAGAGAAACGCATGCAAGTTTTGTCCCATAGGTTTGCCCATATTTTCCAATCATTACCCAACCAAGTTAATGCAAGATCTTAAGGGTCTTTTAAACTTCTAATGGGGCTGAGTGTTAAGGTATGGTCAATTTGGATTGGTGAATTATACCTTTTCAAAGCATTGTTGCAATCATCATCACCTCTTCTCAAGTTCTTTTTCTCTTGAGAACTCAACTCTTTACTTTCCACTCAATTTATTTGGAATTCCCTTATATTTTATTCACTTCTCATTTTCATTTTCATTTTTCCAAGCTATTTCCATCACAATGATTACATATATATATATATATATATTATATGGATGGGTTCCTTCCTTTTGAAAAACTTTCAGATTTGAGTCTCATTTCTTGTTCCTTTGGCCTTTAACTTGGATTTTATGCATCCTTCCTTTCCAGACCCCCAACGTAGGATTGTTGCCAAAGCTGGCTATTCAAACATCACAATGCCTCAAAAAGGGTTCTTGGTGAGAAGGTAGGGATAATTTGGCTAAAGAGGCTTCTTTTGGTTGTCAACAAATAAGTTAGGCTCAAGTGGTGCCAACATGGATTCACACACTCACAAGATAGTCACAAAGGTTTTATGGACAATTTGGTTCCCTAGTTGAATTTTTACCCTAGATCATGTCTCCCATTCACCAAGATTCATACAATTGGACTAACAAGGAAAATTCTAGAAATCCAAATGCATGCTTTCAAGTAAAATCTCACTACACGTGGAACTTCAAAACACACTAATTTAGCACATCCCGAAAAAATTAAAAGTGTACATTTAATGTTCATCGCTAGGCTCACATCAAAATGCATCTAGTCAACAACAGATTCAATTAGATCACTCAAAGGTGCAACCACATCGATGTCATTATCACAACACCAACACAATACACCATGCTCATCATGAGTCCTATTTAAGACATCGATATTGAACACGATCGATTATCAAATTTTAATCAATGAAAACTTCAAGCATTTCACAATATGAACTCATGGGGTGTTGCAACATCAAGGGAGAATGAAATAGAAGTAAAGAGAAATTTTTTTACCCAAAATAGAACTCTAATAAAAACAAACATAAAACTACAATTATTAAAAAATACAGAATCACAAACTACTAGCAAAAGGGGAATATTGGCACGAAGGCTCTCACCCCACCAAAAATAGAATGTAGTGTCCTTAATGCAAAATAAATAAAAGTACTGGGAGGCTGAAATAAAGGGTCTCCCTTGCAGGCTATGCATGAGGAGCACACTCATCTGGAGTCTCGAGTGGGGAAGCCTCAAGAGGGGCATCAAGGCCCGACAATAGGATCACTAGAGGCGGCATGGAAGGCTCAACTAGGGTATCAGTTCCCATCTCAGTAGCAAGAAGTATGGTAGAGTCATGAGTGACTCCACTAGACCCAACCTCTAAATTCGATATCTCCAAGGCAGCCTAAAGGATGACCTCCTCGGTCTCATAAAACTAGGTTAGTGCCTCAGCAATCCTGTGCTCTTCCGCTCGCAGCTCCTCCTCATCCGTCTCCTCAGCCAACTCCTCATCGGCCCTCTCACTATCATCCTCAATGACAGTCTCATCATCCACAGCAACCTCAGGCATTCTATAGGAAGGCACAACACTCGGCATCTTGGGCGTATCATGAAGTGGAACCTCTCCCCAAAGCATGGAGATGTCCCTCGACTGTAACTGGACCACTTCCCCCCTAAAAGTAGAAAAATCATGCCTGGGGGTGCCTAAAGTACTAGAATTATACTCGGCCTTCTCCCAAACCTCAATCCTCACTCTCAAATCATCAAGCCTAAAAGTGTCTCTCTTTATTTTCCCTTCACATTTGACTACCCGTTCAATTAAAGGAGTCAAGGCCTTCAGAATGTCATGGTCAATGAGCTTGGATTGGTCCTTCTCAACCCGGGTAGCTCTAAGATCTACTTATCGCGAAAGGCTACCCATCTGATATATTAATGTCGGGGTCAAAGGGGGACAGGTAACATGAGAGGGGGAGGTCTCATAGTAGAAGTAGCTGGAGCAGGCATAGAAATAGAAGAAGCAGCAGTAGAGGATGGTTTAGGAATACCTGCCTGCTTAACAAAAGGAGCAGGTGTGATGGTTTGAGATGCGAAGATAGCAGGGTCGACGATGGGCGTAGAGCTTGGTGGTGGCGGCTTCCTCCGGTCGCATCATCTCACAAAAACTCTGCATCGATCCTCCAGATGTCACTGGATGAGGTCGGTGTGACTCTCATATCTGTAGAAGCCCGAAAAATGAAATTTTGCCCTCCAATATTACTACGAGATCAGAACAAGAAATGGAATGATATCTTCACCTACCTCACCCTCTTCAGCATCTCATCAACAATAATGGCACCAACATGTATGTGCTCTCGATATATGATGATACCTACCAATACCGCCTTGTCGTAGCAAAGGATGGACTCATTCTGGGATGTCATCACGTTGTTGCTGATGAATCCAAACCAATATCTAGCAATAACATTCAAATCTTTCTTCTCGATCTTGGCACCATCATCCATCTCGGAGGGGGAAGAGCCAATGATCAAGGGTGACAGCAAACCCTTTAGAGAATCCAAAGCTTGGTGCATCCAGATTGAACATAAATTAGATTCAAATGCAAAAAAAAATTATGCAGTATTAATGGCTCTAGTATCGCACTTAACCTTCTTTCATCTTATTTCTACTTTTTCAAGTGGTTTCCATACTGTTCCCTTTCGCTTCTTGGGAAGGGCTTGAGCATATGCTATATAAAACATCCTCACTCCAGAAGGGGTGTAAGGATTCCTGGGTTTTGTGAATCCTTCAAACTTGTGGAACTGTATTGTATCTGATATTGTTGGGTAGTCATCCACAATTCCATCTATGAAGATTCATCTCTCCTCAAATACTATTCGTTCACCTACAACTTTGAGCCTATTCAGGGCTCTTGAAGCTATAACCGACAGGACTCTGTAAACTCGTGCCTATGTAGATGAAGGGTTTGCCAACTTGGAATGGATCTCCATCCTTTTTCTAACAACCCTTGTATAGGTTATACCCTTTCTTGGGTAGATTATTGTGGAGTGGTAGTTTGTTGATGTTGGGGAGCCTCCAAAGGCTCATTTATTATTATGCACTGATGTCTTTTAAGTAGAGGAGAATGAAGAGAGGACTCTCTATCCAACTCAGTGTTTGAGGAAACCATTTGTTTACCTTTGGTTCTTACCATTGATTAACACTCAACTACACCTCATCCGATACTAGGTGTAGACGGTCGTAATCTAGTATAACCCAACAAGTGAGTTGGGGTCGAACCCACAGGGAGCGGTAAAATTTTGAATTCAATTATGAAGTAGTAAATGCGATTCAATTGGTTGAACGAATAGAAATTATCGAAATAACTTAAATAAATCGAAAGGGTGACATAAATGTCAGGTGGGGGAATTTGATATCAATCAGCAGTCACAACAATAATGAACAACAGGGGTAATCAAATGATTAAGAGATACTTGGGGGAATGACCGACCAACTGCCAATTTCGCTAGATGGGTGCTAGGTAATTATTGAAGGTTACTAAATTTTCGTGGGTAGGTTGGACCTTCGATGAAATCGCTTTCTCTCGAACAACTATTCCGTTTCAGGTGAGTTCTCTCGAACCTCAACAGGCTAAACACTAAAACCAGCCCACAACCTCACTTCATCTACTCTCTCGAGCTAGATAGGTAGAATGGGGTTAGGATTCACTCTCTCGAGCTGAACTCACAACAACCTAATTACTACGAATGCTAATTTAAAGCCTTAGTTTTACAGTTCTCTCTCAAGAAAGCATAAAACACTAAGAAACATTGAAATAAACATTCCAACACATCAATTTAACAACAACAATAAATCAGACCCACTTCAGATTAGTAATACGAGCAACAATCTCTAACACCCATCATTTAAATCAAGCAATTAATCACATGGTCAAACCCCCAAGAATGGGGTTTTAGCTAGTCATCATAAAATGTAAGAATTCAATACCTATTATGTTCTCTATAGCTAGGTATTCATTTCCAAACCCTCAAAATGAATCAATTTCGATTCAATTACAAAACCTAACTCGAAATCTACTTGAAAATTACTTCAAAAACCAACAAGAACAGTGTTTTCGTTCTAAATCTGAGTTTTCACAATGTTTGGATGCCTTTTCTCTTTTCAAAATATCAATTTATACTCTATCGAAATTTGGCCTTTGGGGTAAATCGGCGAGGTAAGTCGCGCTTCACCAACAGGTCGGTGAGTCAACAATCGCTCCTGTCCATCGCCTTCTTAACTCACATTTTCATTGATCGCACACTGTAACTTTCGGCGGTCTATGTCGGGGTCGCCAATCGGCTCTGCGATGCGCCGTTTGCTCCCTTGGATCGCCATTCTGCTTGCATCCTCACTAATGGTCCTGTAAATATCGGCGGACTAACTCCTCTTCACCGGTCCAATCGGCGAGTCGCGGATAGGGAATGTTCTTCGCCCAATTTCTATCTTCTCAGGAGTGGCATACTGTAATTTTGGGCAGGATAAAGAGCCACTCGGTGGTTCGCCGAGTGGTCTTGGCGATCAGCAGGATCACTTTTCTTCCCTTCTTCAGCTTGTTTGTTCATTTTTGCCCGGTAGTGTCCTTGTCTTGCTCCTAAGCATTCATAGATGCAATCAACTCTTTAACATCAGTTTAGATTATAAATGAGGAATTTGAGGACATTTATACTATCAAAAAAAGCCCTCAATGAGTCGAAATCTCGAACTCATCAACACCCCCTAACTTAAACTTTTGCTTGTCCTCAAGTAAAACTCAAGATCAATTAGTTAAACAAGGATGTCTACAAACAGTGCTGCTTAAGACTCAACATAAATGCATGCAAAAGGCTCAAACTACACATACAATGATCAATTGTGCACTCAAAGTTTCAAATTGTGACTCAGCATTATCAAGTGTACTAAAGCTCACAATGCTTGCTTAAAATGGAAGTTCAATCTCAACAAAGGTATTCAAATGCCCTCACAACAAAGATGATTCCATATTCCCACAAACTTTCTCAACAATTTAAGATTCCGGAATCACATACAACTCTCACACTCACAAAGATGAACACCTGCATGACTCCACCCATAGGCTTGCCCTTATTTTTCAATCAACATTCGTTTCAGCTCACTCAAAATCAAAAAGGTCTTTTTAAGGCTTGTAATGGGGCTGAGTGTACAGGTATGGTAATTTAGGCTTAGTGGCTTCTAGCTTCATGAAGTATATCCTGAAACTCACTTTTCCTTCTTTTCTTTAACATTCAAACATGTTCATAATCCACCCCATTATTCGACTTTATATGAACCAACGGATACCTCATTTCTTTTGCAATTTCCACACACGTTATTTCACAACATTTCTTTTTCAGTCTTTTTCATTTTGTTTTCAACATTTTTCAGTTTTTTTATCTTTTCTTCTTTTTTTTATATGGAGGGGTTCCATTATTTTCCAAACAATCTATTTCGGGGGAATTTTTTTCACACTCTTGATTCTCCTTATTTTTCACCATACCCCCAACTTAGGCTTTTGGCCAAACTTGGCTATTCAAACAAACCATACTTCATGAAAGTTATGGGTGAAGGGGTAAAAAGGTCAAAGTTGTTCAAGTTTCTTCCAAGAAAAGGTTAGGCTCAAAAGGTGCCAAGCAAGGTTCGCATTTCTCACAAGGTTGGCCATAAAGAGGTATGTTGTCCAATTGGCTCACTCTTCAAAACTTTTTCCTAGGATCATTTCTATTACTTGCAATCACTCAATCAACCGGACCAACGGAGCAAATTCTCAGTGTCATCAAGCATAATGTTCAATACGACCTCACCACACAAGGCATTGATACAATTATCAAACAAGACTCCACACTTTCTAGCTAGCGTGCAATGTTCATTACAAGAGACTTAATCGACAATCGGCTAGTCACAATGAGATGTTGAAAGCACACATATTGTCTATGTAACTTAGTTTACCTCATCGTAGCCGTACATTCATTTTGTTCAATAAAGAGCACTATTCAAGTCATCAGTATTGACACAACCGACACTCAAAAATGCAAGAGAACAGTTTCATTCCAAACTTTCTAGAGGTGGCATTCCTAGCAAGTCCCCACCCCACCAAAAGCATCCAACATTGTCCTCAATGTGAAAATGAACGAACACAAAATAAAATAGACAAATAATAGCACTAAATGACAAGCATAGGGTTAGGAGGACTCTTCACTATTGGCCAGTCGGTGAAGGAGAGGAGAGATCGCCGAACACATCGGCGAACTGCCGAAGTGCATGCAGACCACCTAGATATCCAGAACACTACCATTCCAGTTGAGACAAAAAGGCGATCCAGATCGGGTGCGCCGAACAGCATCGGTGCATCGCCCAATGTGCGTAGATCGTCGCCAAAATTTCCAGAACACCGACCCTTCAGGATGATGCAAAGGGCGGTGAAAGTCGGACTCGCCCAACCTCTTCGGCGCATCACCTAGTGGCCTGGATACTTCACCAAATATTCCAGAGTCTCAGCTCACTCTTGATGCCAAGAAAGCGAGCAAAGTCGCGACCGCCGAATCCATTCAGCGGCTCGCCGAAATGGTCCTGGCATCGCAGAATCACCCATACCTGCACATTCAGCACACATTATTCAAAACAACTAACGCATGGGTTGCCTCCCAAGAAGCGTCTTATTTAACGTTATGCCACGACATGGAAATGCTTTCAAACATCTTCCAAATACACAACTTTGATTACTAAAATCTCATGACATTCACAAAAGTACAGCTTATGGCGTTTCCCATTCACCTTAAAAGCTGGACCCTCTTTACCTTCAATTTCAATTACCCCATTTGTAAACACTTGGGTTATCTTAAATGGACCTAACCACTTTGACTTAAGTTTACCGGGAAAGAGTCTAAACCGGGAATTGAAGAGCAACACAAAGTCACCAACTTGAAAGTCGCGTTGAAGGATTTTGGCGTTGTGCCACCTCTTCATCTTCTCCTTATAAAGGGCTGAACTTTCATATGCTCTCAACTGGAATTCCTAAAATTTGTGGAGTTGGTTCACTCTCCCTTTTGCGGCCTTTTCCAAATTCAGGTTTATCTTCTTCAACGCCCATAAAGCTTTGTGCTCAAGCTCAATTGGTAGATGAAAAGACTTGCCAAACACTAGCTGGTATGGTGACATACCAATTGGTGTTTTGAACGCAGTTTGATACGCCCACAGAGCATCATCCAATTTGCGAGACCAATCCATCTGATTTGCATTCACCGTTTTTGCCAAAATGCTTTTAATTTCCCGGTTTGAAACTTCCACTTGACTGCTTGTTTGTGGATGGTATGGCATGGAAACTTTATGCTTTACCCCATATTTGCTTAACAACAAGGCAAACATACGGTTGCAAAAGTGAGATCCCCCATCACTGATGATAGCTCGAGGTGTGTCGAATCGTGCAAAAATGTATCGCTTTAAGAATTGCACCACACAAGGATACAACTTCGACCCATTTGGACACATAATCCACTGCTACCAAAATATATTTGTGGCCGAAAGAACTCACAAATGGCCCCATGAAATCTATAACCCACACATCAAACAACTCCACTTCTAAAATAGGATTTAGAGGTAATTCATACTTTCTTGATACCCCACCTTGCTTTTGACACGTGATACATTGTTTCACAAAGTCATGCACGTCTCGGTATAGAGACGGCCAATAGTAACCACTTTGAAGCACTTTTGCTACTGTCCGCACCCCACCATGATGTCCACCGACCGGTGATATGTGGCATGCATTAAGAATGGCATTGACTTCTTCTTCCGGTACACATCTACGAATGTTATGGTCTGCACATTCTCGAAACAAATATGGTTCATCCCAGAAGTATTTATTTACCTCAAACAAGAACCTCTTCCGCTGATAGGAGTTCAACTCCTCCGGCATAATTCCACATACCACATGGTTAGCGAGATCAGCAAACCAAGGGATGTTGCTTTGGGTCAACCTCATCACTATTTCATCTGGGAATTCAGCCACAATATCCCTTGCTTTGGAGTCTGTCATATTGGTTTCTAACCTCAACAAATGATCTGCCACTTGATTTTCACACCCCTTTCGGTCCTTCACTTCAAAATCAAACTCTTGTAACAGCAAGACCCACCTAATCAACCTCGGCTTAGCATCTTTCTTTGCCATTAAATACCGTAACACTGCATGATCAGTATGAACTATCACTTTTGTGCCTAACAAGTATACTTGAAAATTCTCAAATGCATAAACTACCGCTAATAGTTCTTGTTCAGTAATAGTGTAGTTACGTTGTGCTCCATTTAGCATCTTGATGGCGTGATAAATTGGGTGAAAGAGCTTGTTGCGCTTTTGCCCTAACACGGCTCCTAGAGCAGTACCACTTCAAATGGTTAAGACCAATCTAGGCTAATGATCACCGGGGTAGAGATTAGCTTTTCTTTCAAACACTCGAAAGCTTTTGAGCAAGCACCATCAAAAAGAAACTTCACCTTCTTCTCCAATAATTTACACAATGGATGTGCAATTTTTGAAAAATCTTTGATAAATCTCCTATAAAACCCTATATGCCCCAAAAAACTCTGAATACCTTTAATAGATATAGGTGGTGGCAACTTCTCAATAACCTCAATCTTTGCTTTGTCGACCTCTAGTCCCTTCTGTGACACTTTGTGAGCTAGGACTATGCCTTCTTTGACCATGAAGTGACATTTTTCACAATTAAGGACCAAGTTGGCTTCTACACACCTTTGAAGGACTTGCCCAAGATGAGCCAAACATGTCTCAAATAAATCATCGACAACTCAAAAGTCATCCATGAACACTTCCATTGACTCTTCCACCATATCGGTGAAAATCGAAAGCATGCACCGTTGAAATGTCACTGGAGCATTGCATAATCTAAACGACATACTCTGGAAGGCGAAAGTACCGTAGGGACATGTGAAAGTGGTTTTTTCTTGATCTTCCGGTGCAATAGAGATTTGGTTGTACGCAGAGTAGCCATCCAAAAAATAGTACCATCCACTCCCCGGAAGTCGATCAAGCATTTGATCCATAAACGGCATTGGAAAATTATCTTTCTCGGTCCAAGAGTTGAGCTTCCCGTAATCCATACAGACTCTCTAACCGGTGGCCGGCCTCATGGGGACAAGTTCTCCTTTCTCATTTGGGACCACCGTGATGCCCCTTTTTTGGGTACGCATTGTACCGGGCTCACCCATTTGCTATCCACAATAGGATACACTACACCTACGTCTAGCAATTTAGTGATCTCTTTCTTCACCACCTCTTGCATAAGTGGATTCAATCTTCTTTGATGCTCAACACTTGGTTTGCACTCGCTATCTAATTGGATTTTGTGTGTGCAAATTCCGGGTGGAATCCCTACAATATCAGCGATAGTCCATCCTATGGCCTTGATGTACCTTTTCAACACCTCAAGAAGCAATTTCACTTGCCATTCAAGCAAGTCAGCTACAATGATAACCAGCAAGGTATTATTCGCCCCCAAGAATGCATACCAAAGATGGGTGGGGAGCACTTTCAACTCAAGGTTTGGGGGTTCCTCCATGGATGGTTTAGCGGTAGGACTCTCTCAATTCTTTAGATCAATGTCTATCTTTAATTGGTTCTTTGAGTATTCACCTAAGCCTGATAGAGCAGCTACCACTTCATCATACCCCTGGACTTCGGTTTCATCATAATTCGAAAGAACAGACTTAAGAGGTTCACTCATACACATCATCTCGCTCACACTAGCCACCGCTTCATCAATCACATCCATCGCTGATACTACATGAATATCACTAGGTTGCTTCATTGATTTGCACACATTAAAGGTGACCTCATCTTCATTTACCTGAAACTTCAACTCCCCACTTTCAACATCCACTAGGGCTCTTCCGGTTGCTAAAAATGGTCTACCCAAAACAATAGGAATTTCAGCATCAATCTTAAAATCAAGAATAACAAAATCATCAAGAAATATGAATCGATCCACCTTTACCAATATGTCATAGAGTATTCCAACGGGGTGTTTGATCGACCGGTCCACCATAAGAAGCCGCATTGTTGTGGATTTTGGTTCGCCCAGCCCAAGTTGTTTAAAGATTGCATAGGGAATCAAATTTATACTTGCCTCCAAATCACATAAAGCTTTAGCAAATTGAAGCATACAAATGGTGCATGGGATGGTGAATGCTCCTGGATCCTCTTTCTTTATAATCATCTCGCTATTCATAATGGCACTACAATTATGAGAGACTTCAATTGTTTCGAAGTTTATGCTTCTCTTCTTAGTGACCAGCTCCTTCATGAATTTAGCATATCCCGGCATCTCCAATAATGCTTCCACTAACGAAAGATTTATAGAAAGTGTCTTAAACACGGATAGGAATTTCTTGAACTTTTCATCCTCATTTTTCTTTTTGAGACGTTAAGGAAATGGGGGAGCTATTTTGGGAAGATGTTGCACTATATTTGGAGTTGGGGTATCCTTTTCTTTATCTTTTTCCAACTTGCCGGCGGGGTTTTGCTTAGGACTTTCCTCCTTCTCTTTGATCATATCACTTTCCGGTGCTTGAACAAGCCTCTCTTCCTCATCGATATCTTTCTCTTCTTCATGATTTTTTATCCCACTATTACCTTTCACATTACCAACCACTATCTTTCCACTTCGAGTTACAACCGCCAAGTCTTTTTCATAATCATCCCTTAAAGTTGTTGCGCATTCAGCTTCAACCCTTTCAACTGCCATGGGTTCTAGTTGTGCTGAAAGTTGATTCAGCTGACCCTCAAGTTGCTTGATTGCATCTGCGTGAGAATTCACTTTATTATTCAACGATGAGAAATCAACTTTCATCTCCTTAAGCATGTCATCAGATCCTTCAACCTTATCTAGGATACGCTACAACAAATCATCAACTCGTAGGCTACCTGAACTACCCTTTGGTCTTGGGCTGTCACTTGATTGCGTGTGGTCCTCTTCATGACTCTCTTCTCTCTTCCAAGGGTCATTTTGTTCAGTCCATTATTGATAGTATCGTCTCTGCTCTTCTTTCTTATGCGAGTTCCAATCTTGATTCCCACCCGGCTTTAAGTAGTACGGGTGAGAACCCTCCTCATCTCTAAAAACTCTTCTGACTTCTTTGGGTTCATCAAACTTTTCTAACACTTGTTTTTGTAACATCTCCGTTTGGGACATCCTTTTGCTAATATTCTTATCCCTCTCTTTCTCCTTGTCAAGTTGCTCTTATGTCATCCTAAAATTTAACGAGGATACTTGGTCCTCATGAGTGTACCACAGTTGGTTTATCTTTGTCATTTAATCAAGAAGGGATGAGGCTACCTCAAATGGTTGTAACATTATCCCCCATCGAGACAGCTGGTCAGCAACCGCTTTGTTCACTGAGGCTAAACTTCGGTAAAAATATTAAAGTATCACATCACCCGGAAGCCCATGAGTAGGACATTGCAATAGTAACTTTCGAAATCTCAGCCAAGTCTCATGAATCGGTTCCTTTCCACTGGCTTGAAGTTTTTGATGTTGTCACGCAACTTTACCATATTTGAGGGTGGAAAAACCTTATGTAGAATACCTCGGTAAGCTCCTCCCATGATGAAATGGAGTCCCTCGGGAGCCCTGCTAACCACTTGGTTGCTTTCCCCATTAAAGAAAAAGGGAACAATCGGAGCCGAACTGATTCTTGTGACATATCCTTGAGTGAAAACAGACTACATATCTCCATAAAGTTCTGAATATGCTCATGGGGATTCTCATGATCCAACCCCCTAAATATGCCTTTAGCTTGCAAGAGTTGTAGCATCGGGTTTGTCACATGGGATGCAGCATGATCCACAACCGGAGGTAGGAGAATAGCACCTACGGTCCCCAATAAAGCCTCATTTGCGTGAAAGGACTCACCACCATCATCTTGGTAACCAAGTTGGTTCAAGGTTCTTTCATTTGCACTCATCTTGTCACCTGATCACAATCAGCTCACAAAAAAAAGGTAAGTCGATTCAACTACAACACAAAGAGATCATAATTAAAACTTCAATAGGAGAATTCTAAACACCACTCCCCGACAGCGGCGCCATTTTAATTAAAGCTCAACTTCACCTCATCTGATACTAGGTATAGACGGTCGTAATCTAGTATAACCCAACAATTGAGTTAGGGTCGAACCCACAGGGAGCAGTACAAGTTTGAATTCAATTATGAAGTAGTAAATGTGATTCAATTAGTTGTAGGAATAGAAATTATCAGAATCACTTAAATAAATTGAAAGGGTGACATAAATGTCAGGTGGGGGAATTTGATATCAATCAGCAGTCACAACAATAAGGAACAACAGGGGTAATCAAATGATTAAGAGATACTTGGGGGAATGACCGACAAACTGCCAATTTCGCTAGATGGGTGCTAGGTAATTATTGAAGGTTACTAAATTTTTGTGGGTAGGCTGGACCTTCGATGAAATGACTTTCTCTCGAACAACTATTCCGTTTCAGGTGAGTTCTCACAAACCTCAACAGGCTAAACACTAAAACCAGCCCACAACATCACTTCATCTACTCTCTCGAGCTAGATAGGTGGAATGGGCTTAGGATTCACTCTCTCGAGCTGAACCCGCAACAACCCAATTACTATGAATGGTAATTTAAAGCCTTAGTTCTACACTTCTCTCTCAAGCAAGCATAAAACACTAAGAAACATTGAAATAAGCATTCTAATACATCAATTTAACAACATCAATAAATCAGACCCACTTCAGATTAGTAATACGAGCAATAATCTCTAACACCCATCAGCTAAATCAAGCAATTAATCACATGGTCAAACCCCCAAGAATGGGGTTTTTGCTAGTCATCATAAAAAGTGAGAATTCAATACCTATTATGTACTCCATAGCTGGGTATTGATTTCCAAACCCTCAAAATGAATCAATTTCTCTTCTATTACAAAACACAACTCGAAAAATACTTGAAAATCACTTCAAAAACCAACAAGAACAGTGTTTTCGTTCTAAATCTGAGTTTTCACAATGTTTGGATACCTTTTTCTCTTTTCAAAAAATATATTTATACTCTTTCGAAATTTGACCTTTGGGGTAAATCGGCCAGGTAAGTCGCGATTCACCAACAAGTCGGCGAGTCACCAATCGCTCTTGTCCATAGCCTTCTTAAGTCAAATTTTCATCCATCGCACACTGTAACTTTCGGCGGTCTATGTTAGGGTTTCCAATCGGTTCCACGACGCGCCATTTGCTCCCTTGGATCGACATTCTGCTTGCATCCTCACTAATGGTCCTGTAAATATCGGCGGACTAACTCCTCTTCACCGGTCCAGTCGGTGAGTCGCCGATAGGGAATGTTCTTCACCCATTTCTATCTTCTCAAGAGTGGCATACTGTAATTTTGGGCAGGCTAAAGAGCCACTCGGCGGTTCACCGAGTGGTCTTGGCGATTAGCAAGATCACTTTTCTTCACTTCTTCAGCTTGTTTGTTCCTTTTTGCCCGGTAGTGTCCTTGCCTTGCTCCTAAGCCTACATAGCTGCAATCAACTCTTTAACATTAGTTTAGATCATAAATGAGGCATTTGAGGACACTTATACTATCAAAACAAAGACCTAAATGAGTCGAAATCTCGAACTCATCAGCCATTACCTGCAAAGCACAGATTCAAACAATGAATTTGTGAAGGTTCGTTTGATTAGAATGTGAATTGAAACACATTTCAAAAACACTTCTAAGGCTCGCCTAACTGAACAGTATTGGCAAGCTTTGGTTAGCTCGCCAAAATGAACAGTAGAAAATAACTCAAGGTTCAGGCATAAAAGATGATGTCAATACAAACTTAGAAATTCGGCGAGTTGGTTTCGGCGGGCTAAGAAAAGTCAGCTAAAACTGACAGCGCAAAAGCAAAGGTAACATGCATCAAGGGGGATGTCCTCTCCCACTCAGCGATTCACCAAGAAAATCCCGCCGAATGGGACACTTCCCAAGGCCATGCATATGCTAAAGAAAGTGAGTTGGGTCCTACTCAGCGATTAACCAAACTTCCTTGACGAGCTAAGAGAAGCTCGCTGAATAGGAAATTTCAGCCTTATGCTTAATTTTCACAGATAAACAAACATACACAACAAATACTAGTCACCCCCCAACATTACAATCCACCTAAATGCTTTTCTACCCATGGGTACTTAGATTTCCCCCATTTATCATGAAGAATTGCACTAATTTATGATTTACCCTTAAGAAAGTAGTCACCCTATCTATCATTGGAAAAAATCGTGCAATTAGGTCAACACTGAGCTACTAAAACATCACTTACATTAAATTAGGAGCACACCTAGAGAAATTATCAATTTAATTCAGCATTTAAGCAACACAATCACGATTCACCATTTTTACATGCATTCACAATTAAAATCACATGGGCACAATTTAATTTCAACAATATGATGCTACCCATCAAAATCAGGCACTTAATCTCAGTCAAAGGACTCAAGCCACACCCTATATGTCTTCCAAACTTAAAAACAACAACAAGAAGTCTAAAAACCAACCTTAAAGCCAAAAAATAATCAAGAAACTTAGGGATCGAGTTGGATTGAAAAGAACTCCAAGCAAATGCACTCCTAGCACCTTCAAGACACTCACATGAGGCTCACAAACACTCAAAATGAATGACGCAAGAGAAAGGAATCAGAAAGGCTCTCAGAATTCAAAGGTTTTGATTTTTGAATTTGAAAAGACCCTAGTCCTTTTTATATTAGGCCCGTTTGGTGATCATGACTAACGTCATCGAACGTGTTCAGTGAATCGACCAATTGGAGCTTAAGCTTGCCGAGCACGCCTGAACAAACACCAAACATGAAGGTTGATTCGACTGACCCAATAGAGTCCACTTAGTACACTTCGGTGAATCGCCCTTTGGAGTTCGGATCGCCAATCTTGACAGTACACTATTTCATCAATTCCAGTTCAAAAGGCAGACAAGAATTTGTCGGCATAATGCCTTTGTCGGATCACCATTTTGGTTTTGCATCACCTATGCTTCCCTTTTATTTCTTCCATCCTCTTCCCAACCTGAACTCACAGCGCACATTATTGAAAGCTATAAAAAAAAACTAAAGACTTGGGTTGCTTCCCAAGAAGCGCCTTATTTAATGTTGTGGCACGACATATTGCTCAAACTCAACAATCATTCTTGGGGTTCGGGATGGTGTCACTAGGCAATGTTTTTTTTTGCCTTGGATTTAGATAAGTGGCAATTTGACCCACTTGGGTCTCCAGCTACTCGATAGAAACTGAGTGTGAATTTATGGTCTAAGATAAAGTGGATAAGTCATTTTTGAAATCCTCCAACACCTTATCAGACCCTTCAACCTTATTATAGATCCTGGCAAGCATGTCTTCCATCCTACTTCCTTCTAGCCCAACTGGTTCTTTTGGGCATGAATGATCATGGGGAGACACATATTTATCTTTGTCCATATCACTATCTCTCCAATTCCTACCCCACCAATCTTTCCAACTACCATCTCTCTCTTTGTTCCAAAATCTTGGTTCCCACCTTATCATTGATAATTGTTGTGAGAACCCCACACTTGATTTCCCAAGTATTGAACTTCCTCCTTGTATAATGTCTCAAATTTGACATCATTCAAGCACTGCTCACTGTTGGTTCCAACCGCATTGACCGACTTGGTTCCACCTCCTATGACATGTTAAGACAACAAATCAATTTGGGTCATCATTTTTGCCATTTCACATCTCTTTCATGGTCCTTCTAGACTTGTTCTTTTCTTATACCCATTTGTAGAGTAGGCTCTTGGTCCTCTCTAGTATGCCATGCTTGGTTGACCATAGTCATATCATCTAGTAATAGGGCAGCTACCTTATATGGTTGTCTCATTAATTCACCAGGGACTAATTGCACATCCATACCTTTATTGACTGAATCGAGGTTGTAATAAAAGTAATGCAACAACAAATTGTCTGCAACGCCAAGTGTTGGACATTTCAAGAGCAACTTTTTAAACCTCAGCCATGTCTCATTCAAAGGCTCACCTTCATTATGCTTGAAATTTTGGATTTGGAGATGAAGTTTAACCATCTTCGGTGGTGGAAAGAATATTTTCAAGAATGATTCTGTTAGCTCATACCACGAAGTACTAGAATAATTTGGCAACTCCACCAACCATCTTGTAGCCTCTCCTATTATAGAGAACGTGAATAACCTCAACCCTATAGATTCTTGGGAGATATTCTTGAATACAAAGGGTCCACGCACCTCCTTTAAATTCCTAAGGTACTACTCATGGGGATCCTCCTGAGCTAGACCTTCAAAATTTTCTTTCTTTTGGAGCAATTGTATCATATTTCCGGTGATGTGAAACATCGTCCTCCCAGTTGTAGGAGGTGTTCAAATTTATCCCATGGTTTGTATGACATTATTGGATATGTCATTGAGATCACCCATATTGTCATTTTGACCATACTGATTTTCATTGTCACTCACATGATCATTCATGTTGTCAACTTGCAAATCAGCCAACAACAACACTAAACAACAAATCTAATACAAGTAAACCAAATTAAAATCTAATTTCTCAATTAGAGTTCTTAACCACCACTCTCCAGCAACTGCACCATTTTTGATAACTCTCAAAGAACTATCCAAAATAAATTAAAAGAATTAGCGATCGTAGTCAGTAAAAAAAATCCAATGAAGCTTCATGGTCGAATCCCACAAGGAATGGTATATCGTAGAGAATTCTTTATTAAGAAATTTTAACTTTAAATTAGCTAATTTGTAATAGTAATAACAAGGCTGGATGGTACACTAACTTAGTACAAAGCTTTTGTTATCAATTATCACAATTAAACTAAAATTAAAATAAAATAAAGAGTTAACAAGCAATCTAGGGGTGCGGGGATTGGAAATCGATGTCAGATAGGATGATTGCTCTGCTTTATAGTGATGAACATTCATAAATAGGCTAAGTAATATTCATTGATGCTAATCATCTTTCCATCTCAAAGCATATATGCATAGAATCTCATTTCGCTCTAATCTATATGTCATTTCCAAATAACACAATACCTTACTCTACTCACTCTTTCCAGAGTAGGGAAAGTAGAACTGAACCATAACCTCTCTTTCGAGAAATTCATACACATCAAATCTAAATTTCTAGTATTGAACTAATTACCCAATTCAATTAATCTCTTTCGATCATCAACCGGAGATTGGAAGTAGGGATTATGATTTCACCCTAAACCCATAAATTAACTCCATGGTAATTAGAAAAAATTTATGCATGAACAACAACAAAACAAAGCATGGCAAAATACCCACTAGATTTGAGTAGCCCTAGATTTTGGGGTTTTAACCACCTATTACAAAAAGTAAATAAAGTATTCCTTCCATTAAACCACCCATGTAGAACTTGAAATCAGGAAATTAAGAGTAAACCGACTTTGGATTTAACTTTAATTTATCAAATTCAAACTTCAAATTGTAAAACCCCTAAACTAGAAAAGTGTTGTTCGAAGGTAAAGTACTCTCAACTAAAAACTTAATAACTATGAACTCTTCTTTCCATTTTCTCACACTGTTCAACTCTCTAAAAACTATATCCTTTTGGATATTAATACTTTTCCAAAATTTGGCCCAAAATCCACTTTGTAAATGACTTGGCAACGTTAGTTGGGCTCACCAAACTTGATCAGTGACTCACCCTTTGTAACACCCCATATTCAAAAAAGGGAAACGAAGCAAATTTTGGGAAGTTACAGGTGCCAGCTGATGAGTCCGAGATTTGGACTCATTTAGGGCTTTATTTGTATAGGTTTAGTGTCCTCAAATGCTTATTTTGTGCCAATAACTGATGTAAAACCCTTGATTTTCAGGATTATGGATTGAGGAACAAAGCAAGGACACTAAGTTGCAAAAAGGAACAAAGCGAGCTGAAAGAATGAAGAAAAGAAAGCCTGGTGATCGCCAAATCTACTTGGCGAGTCGCCGAATGGTTATTTGACCGCCTAAAGTTCTAGTGTGCCAAGCTCTGAGGGTAAAATCAATTTGGCAAGAGAAAGGATCAGTCGGCGGATCACCGAGTGGTTCTGCGATGCAGTGTTGGATCGCCCAAAGTTACAGACTTTGAGGATGCTGAATGCCAAGGCAGAAGGGAGATTGAAATGACCAAAGGGCGGATCATCGTGTGGTTCGGTGAGCCCGACTTACTTCACCGAGTGACTCTTCGCAGAACATTTTTGGCGACTATAAATACGTTTTTGAATATTTAGTTTAACATCAATTTTCATATCAATTCGTATCTTAGAATCTATTATTTGAGTTTTGAACTGGGAGACAAGGTTTCTCTAGTTTTTCCTAAGATTTGATGAATTGAAGTTTTTCACTTTTGAGAAATTGGAAGTGGGTCTGTGATATTCTTCGAATTGGAGCATTGTAAGGACGAATCTACAATTACCTAGTTGATGGATAATCAATTTGGTAACTGTTTTTACCTTTTTATGATGTCTAGCTAAAATCCCAATTTTTGGGGTGTGATTATGTGATTATGGGCTTATTTAGCTTATGGGTATTGCTAATTGTTAGTTTAATTGCTATTTAAAAGTGAGTTCAATCATTTATTATGGGTTAATTTAAGAATTGTAGTTGCAAATGTGATTCTACCTTTGTGTTCTTGGCTTGCTCGAGAGAGAGGTTTTAGAACTAAGGTGTTTGATTGATGGTCTGTGGGTATTGGGTTGACCTGGGTTCAACTCAAAAGAGTGAATCCTAAGCCCTTTTCAACATATTCAGCTCAAGAGAGTTAATCCTAAACCCTTTTCCACACATTCATCTCGAGAGAGTGAATGGACTAAGGTGTGGGCAGTTCTTATTTTGCATGCTTGTTGATGTACGAGAGAAATCAACTTGATTCGGGGTAAATTGTTACAGAGAAAATTTATCTCCTCTATAGCCTAACTTACTCACTAATATTTAGCCATTTTCTAATAGTTGCAATTCCCATTTGTCTATAATAGCCTATAATCGAATCACATCCCAAGAACCTATCTCATTATTGTTATTTCATATTGTTTACTGCTGTTTGTAGTTGATAATTTTAAAACCAAAACCCCCCATCTGACATTCGTGTCATCCCCTGATTTGAATGATATTTTTATTCGATCATTTTTATTCCTATGACTGATTTGAGCATATTCATACTTCCCTATTGAATCTCAAACACGTACCGCTCTCTGTGGCATTCGACCCCAACTCATTCAGTTGGGTTTTATACTGATTAACAACCGTTGACGCTTAGAATTGGATGTAGTGTATTTGATAGCGTTATTCAATCAAAATGGCGCCGCTGCCGGGGAGTGGTGTTGTTTGAGATTCTTTTGTTGAAGTTGAATTTTTGTCTTTGTAGTCATAGTTGAATCTACTTACTTTCTGTTTTTGTTTGTGTGTTGCTGTTTAAAACAGAGGAATGAGTGTCAACGGAAGCAATGGTAGCCAAGTGGGCTACAAAGATGACATTGGCAGTCTCAATTATGTCAATGAGCCGAATGTTAATGACTCTAATCTTGTTGGTGGAGTTGCTGCCATCCGCTTGCCTCTGGCCGAAGGGAACGCTGTGTTCCACATTACAAGCACCATGTTGCAACTCTTGCAATTGAAAGGGTTGTTTGGCAGGCTAGCTCATGAGGATCCCCATGAGCATATAAGGAACTTTGTCGATGTTTGCGGGCTGTTCTCCTTCAAGAACATATCCCAAGAGTCGGTCCGGTTGAGGTTGTCCCCATTTTCTCTAATGAGAGAAGCATGTAAATGGTTGGCTGAGTTGCCAAGAGATTCTATCACTTCGTGGGAAGATCTTGTTATCGCATTTCAAGTGCGATTCTTCCCTCCTTCGAAGATGATGACTCTTCGTGATAGTATTCAAAGCTTCAAGCGTCTAGATGGTGAGCCAATTCATGAGACTTGGCTAAGGTTTAGGAAGATGGTGCTGTAATGCCCAACTCATGGGTTGCCCGACAATGTCCTGCTGCAGTACTTTTACCGATGTCATGATTCGGTAAACAAGGGAGTTACTGACCAACTTTCTCCGAGAGGTTTGATGCAACAACCTTACATTATAGCAGCCCAGCTCTTGGATGGTATGACCAAAATTAACTGGGCATGGTATACCCGTGAAGATCAGGTCTCCCCTCTCACTTTTAAATTGACAAAGGAGCAGCTTGAAAAAGATCAAGAGAGGGACCAGAACATGGCAAAGATAATGACCCAACTTGACATCTTAGCCAAGAACGTCATGGGTGTTGGTGCTAGAAGTGTAAATGTTGGGGGTGTAAATCCCGAAGAATCCAAGTTTGAAGCATTATACAATGAGGAAGTAAACTTCCTAGCCAACCAAGGTGGAGGATATCGTGCTAACTACCTAAAACAGGGTGGTAACTAAGGTTGGAACAGAGACGAAGGCTGGAAAGATCGTGATAGAGAGTGGAGGGATTGCAACCCCACTTTGAAAGAAAGGGATGCGGAGAAGGATAGGTATGTTCCTCCCCATGAGCGTCAAATGCCAAAAGATTCTGAGGGTGGCCGTTCTGAGGATATGCTCTCGCGTATTCTCAACAAGTTTGAAGGGTCCGATTTTGAAGGATATGAAGCAAGATGTATCAACCCTTAACCAGACGGTGACTTCTCATTCCGTCTCTATCAAGCAATTGGAGAGCCAAATGGGTCAAATTTCTTCTCATTTAAACCCGAGACAACAAGGGGGTTTCCTAGTGATACTATTGAAAACCCCAAAAATGAAGTTTGAGCGAGGACTTGCGTCGTGCCACGACGTTAACTAAGGCGCTGCTTGGGAGGCAACCTAAGTTTTTATTTGCTTTCTTTTGTTTTTGGAATAATCGTGTGTTGATTGTGCAGGTGAAAAAGTGGAATGTGTTTGAAAGAGGCAGGTTGGCGATCAAAATGTCCAGCCGGCAACTCACCAAAGAGGTCTGCGAGCCCGACATGGACCGCCATTGGGCTCAAGGAATTATGAAGATGGAGTCTGTAAAACTCGGCGGGCCCATGGACAGGTCAACGAGCCTGATCTTGACCATCGTTTGGACCCCCACGATAACTAGAGGTCCTGTAAAACTCAACGAGGTAAGTACCCACTCGGCGTGTCACCGAGTGGGTCGGAGAGGTCGACTAACATCGCCGAAAGGGCGCGAACTGAACAATTTTAAAAGGACAAAGGTTTAAACTTTCAAACTCTTCCACATTCCCTCACTTTTTAACTACATACAATCGCGCCCGTATTATATCTTTCCTATATTTTCGTATTTTACCGCTTTTGGTTGGTCGATCTTGTGTTCGGAGTTGGAAATCTTTGCTGCCTAGCTTTACAAATTCATCTTTCGGCATAAAGGCTTGTTTTACGAACCCCGAACTCTTAATTAGCAGTTAAAATCAAATGCTACTCAACAGATTAAAGGCCGAGGGATTGAGGACGATTCTAGAGGAGAAGTTGTTGTCCACAAAGGACCTAGAGGGCAGATACTCTAGGGTGAGGAGGGCAGATACTCTAGGGTGAGGAGGGCAGATACTCTAGGGTGAGGGAGACACTCCAGTACCATCACTCCGAGTAGTTTACCAGGCCCCGAGGCCCATACATCCCTACATGGGTCCGGGAGTTTTACTCAGCATACTGTGACCTAGTCCCTAAGGGCAAGAAGAAGGCTAGCACTTTCAAACCAGTGGGGTCCGTCATGGTTTGAGGGATAGAAGTGGGGTGCAGCAGAGATCACATCAATGATGTGCTTGATAAAGGAGCAAGGTCTGAATACCCGAATTTGGCCACCTCTATGACACCTTTGGATGATCTCAAGGGCTGGCTTGCCCCCCTCATTTCTGATACCACCCAGAGGTGGAATGAGGCAGGAGTCCAGATAGAGAAGAAGGATTTGAATGTAGCTACACGGTACTTGTTAGAATTCATCAGCAGCTCCATCATGCCTTCATAGAATGAGTCCATCCTCCGCCAACCAAAGGTGTCCTGTCTTGGGTCGATCATAGCCTGGAAGAGCATTGACATGGGACTATCATTGAGCAAAAGATGGCCATGAGGGCCAAGCAGCGCCAAAAGTCCCTTCCCTTTCTGGTCCTGATCACAGAGTTATGCCGGCGTGCGGGAGTTCCTTGTAACGAGAAGAGGGACATAGAGGTCACCCCCACTTCCTCCATAGACATCCGGCGTAGAGAAGTCGAGTACACTCGGGAGGAGGCAGAAAGGAGGAGAGCAGCTCCGGTGGACACATCCCCGGAGGTAGATGTTGAGACGATACCTGCAGAGGCATCTTTGCATACTTCGGCCTCCGGGCCTTCAGGTACACCTGCTCCCACTTCCTCCAAGGCTCTAGGTACTTCTACTGCTTCCCAGCCCACCAGGATTACTCAGGCCATGATCCTGAAGATGGGGCACTTAACCCATTCTGCTGATGTACGGGCGACCCGATTGGAGGCTGCAGTACCGTGGATGATTGAGAGAGCCATTCTAGCCACATTGACACCCCTCCGAGCATCTGTTGACACTCTCACGGTGAGATTAGAGACTTGTGAGAGGCGACAGGGGGATACTTCAGAGGTTACAGATTTGAAAGTCGAGGTTGCAGACTTGAGGATGGATGTGGACTATCTAAAGTCTACAGACTTCACTAATTTATTTGAGGCAGCCGAGACTGAGGATTCCCCAGCTACTTCTGAGATTCCTCCAGCTACCACCGGAGATGCACCTATAGGGGATGTGGCAGCTGAGGCATCAGAGGCGGAGACCGATGAGGAGCAGCTTGGAGAGCGAGATGCTGCCATATATCATGATCGTGCCGATCTAGAGGATGCGATGTTTCAGACGCCACGCCATACCTCCTTGAGAGACACCACTATGGCTGACCCTAGTGGAGCTGGCACTTCAAATGTTGCACCGGGCACTGATGCCCCGACAGATGGAGCGACTGTGTAGACAAGACCCCTCTTTACCTCCCTCTCTGTCGATTTTTATTGACTTTGTTTATTTTGTTGCATTTGAGGACAAATTGCTTTTATTTGTGGTGGGGTGAGGTATTTCCATACCTACCTCTTGTGATTATTATTTTTGTTTATATATTGGTATTTGTGCTGTAAATTGTGTTTTGAAACTGTTTTGTGGATGTTTGAGCTTATGGTTCCTTATTTTGATTGTAAAAAAATTTGCCACATCTTGTTTTATATTAATGTGGGTGTTCTTGTGCAAATTTGAGTATCGGTCATGATCAATACCGATGACTTGAACAGTGCTCTTAATCGAACAACAATGAATGCGCGGCTAAGATGAGGCCAAATGAAGTTGCATAAACACTATGTGAACTTTTTGCATCTCGTTGTGCCTATCCAATTACCGAATGAGTCTCTTGTGATGAACATTGCACACTAGCGAAAGTGTGGAGTCTTTTTTGATAATGGTGCCAATGCCTTGTGTGATGAGCTTACCGTGAACCTTGTGTGATGACACCTAGAATTTTCCCCTTTGGTCCGGTTGACTAAGTGATGCAAGCTCTTGAAATGATCTTAGGCAACAATTTTAAAAGTGAAATAATTTGAAAATATACCTCTTTTGTGGCCAACCTTGTTAGATGTGTGAATCTTGCTTGAACTCCTTTGAGCCTTGTCCTTTTCTTGGAAGAAACTTGATGAAATTGAAACCCCTCTTTATCCATTCACCCATAATCCTCATGAAAGTGTAGTGTGTTTAAATTGCCAACTTAGGCCAAAATCCTAAGTTGGGGATGTGGTGAAAAGAGAAGGAAAATCAAGAAGTGTGAAGAAGTCCCCCTTGATCCATGGACTTGAAAAAGATGGAACCCTTCCATACAAAAAAAAAGAGAAAGAAAAGAAGAATGAAAAACAAAAAGAACGAAAAAGTTGTGAAATAAAGTTGTGAAAGTTGCAATAGAAATGGGGTGTCCGGTAGTCCATGAGAAGTGAATAACGGGATGAATTTTGAGCATGAATGAAAATGCTAAAGAATAGGAAGGAAAGTTGTTCACACCACATTTCATGTGGATAGCTGCCACTGAGCCTAAATGACCATACCTTTACACTCAGCCATGTTACAAGCCTTGAAAAGACTTTTTAATCTTGAGTGAGCTGAAACAAATGTTGGCTGGAAAATAAGGGCAAACCTATGGGTGAAGTCATGCATATGTTCATTTTTTTGAGTGTGAGAGTTGTTTGTGATTCCGGAGCTATAAATTGTTGAACAATTGTGTGTGAATATGGAATCATCTTTGTGTGAGGGCATTTGAGTAACTTCATTTAGCTTGAACTTGCATTTGAAGCAAGTATTGTGAACTTGATAATCTTTGATAATGGTGAGTCACAACTTGAATCTTTGAGTGCACAATTGATCCTTGTATGAGTAAGTTGAGTCTTGTTCTGTGCATTCATGATTGAGTCTTTTGTAGCACTGTTTGAGACATCCTTTTTGAACTACTAAACTTGAGTTTTACTTGAGGACAAGCAAAAGTTTAAGTTAGGGGTGTTGATGAGTCTGAGATTTGGACTCATTTAGAGCTTTATTTGTATAGGTTTAGTGTCCTCAAATGCTTATTTGTAGCCAATAACTGATGTAAAACCCTTGATTTTCAGGATTATTGATTGAGGAACAAAGCAAAGACACTAAGTTGCAAAAAGGAACAAAGCGAGCTGAAAGAATGAAGAAAAGAAAGCCTGGTGATCGCCAAGTCCACTTGGCGAGTCGCCAAGTCCACTTGGCGAGTCGCCGAATGGCCATTTGACCCCCTAAAGTTCTAGTGTGCCAAGCTCTGAGGGTAAAAATCAAGCTGGCGAGAGAAAGGAGCAGTCCGTGGATCACCGAATGGTTCCGCGATGCAGTGTTGGATCGCCCAAAGTTACAGACCTTGAGGATGCTGAATGCCAAGGCAGAAGGGCGATTGAAGTGACCAAAGGGCAGATCGCCGAGTGGTTCGGCGAGCCCGACTTACTTCGCCCAGTGACTCTTCGCAGCACATTTTTAGCCACTATAAATACGTTTTTGAACATTTAGTTTACCATCAATTTTCATATCAATTCGTATCTTAGAATCTATTATTTGATGTTTGAACTGGGAGACAAGTTTTCTCTAGTTTTTCCTAAGCTTTGAACAATTGAAGTTTTTCACTTTTGAAAAAATTGGAAGTGGGTCTGTGATATTCTTCAAATTGGAGCATTGTAAGGACGAATCTAAACTTACCCAGTTGATGGATAATCAATTTGTTAACTGTTTTTCCCTTTTTATGATGTCTAACTAAAACCCCAATTCTTTGGGTGTGATTATGGGATTATGGGCTGATTTAGCTTATGAGTATTGCTAATTGTTAGTCTATTTTCTATTTAAAACTGAGTTCAATCATTTATTGTGGGTTAATTAAAGAATTGTAGTTGCAAATGCGATTCTACCTTTGTGTTCTTGGCTTGCTCGAGAGAGAGGTTTTAGAACTAAGGTGTTTGATTGATGGTATGTGGGTATTGGGTTGGCCTGGGTTCAGCTCGAGAGAGTGAATCCTAAACCCTTTTCCACACATTCAACTCGAGAGAGTGAATCCTAAACCCTTTTCCTCACATTCAGCTCGAGAGAGTGAATGGACTAAGGTGTGGGCTGTTCTTATTTTGCATGCTTGTTGATGTTCGAGAGAAATCAACTTGATTCGGGGTAAATTGTTCAAGAGAAAATTTATCTCCTCTCTAGCCTAGCTTACTCACTAATATTTAGCCATTTTCTAATAGTTGTAATTACCCATTTGTCTATAATATCCTATAATCGAATCACATCCCAAGAACCCGTCTCATTATTGTTATTTCATATTGTTTGCTGCAGTTTGTAGTTGATAATTTTAAAACCAAAACCCCCCATCTGACATTCGTGTCATCCCCTGATTTGAATGATGTTTTTATTCGATCATTTTTATTCCTATAACTGATTTGAGCATATTCATACTTCCCTATTGAATCTCAAACACGTGCCGCTCTCTATGGGATTCGACCCCAACTCATTCAGTTGGGTTTTATACTGATTAATGACCATTGACGCTTAGAATTGGATGAAGTGTCTTTCATAGCGTTATTCAATCACCAGCCACGGAGGCCAACCAAGGCTCGTAGGTAAGACCACGGACCGTAGTATGGTCCTTAGACTGGTCACCCTCCCAGGTCTGCAGAGACTCAGGACACGGCCTGACCAACGAATCGTAGGTCTGACCACGGTTCGTGGTCGGGGTCCGTAGTTCACTGACCAAAAATCCACTTTCTGACCACCATCGACAGTCGTACAGGACAGATCGTCGGTCAGTCCACGGTCCGTCGACGGGTGGCCGTGGGTCATGGCTGGCGGTTATTTTTCAGGGGTAGTTGGGTCTTTTGCTAATTAATCTAGCCTAATACTACGTCGTTTTACCCTTCATTAAGACCCTTATATAAGTATTTTAACCCCCAAATTTTCAAATAGAAATCATTATCTCAATTCACCAAAAAGAAGAACTCTCTGAAATATTTATCTCTCTAGAACTTGAAGAAGAAGAAGGATTCAACCTAAGGTTTCAAGTCAACTTTCAATTCCTCCATTGAAGATCAGCATTTGGCTTCAAGGTGTGATATTTTTCATCCATGGATCCCTTCTATTCATGGAGTTCCCAAATTACTCTATTTCTAAAGTTAGAATTTCCCAATTGAGTTAGGGTTTTCTTCAATTGTCATGGGTTCTCTTGATTATTTATTTAAATGATTGAATTGTGATCTCTTATGCATGAATTGATCAAATTCTACGATTTTATGATGATTTCCCCAATCAAGCCATATAATCCCAATGTTTTCAAGTTATGATCATATGATGTGGGATTTTGATTATAAAGAAAAAAATTATGAAATTAAGCATGTATTGCTAGTTCTACATGAATCTTTAATGAAATCTATATCTAACCCTTGTTTTCTAAATATTGATGATTGAAAGTGGGTTTTAATCTTGAAAGGTAAATTATGGACTTATGCATTTTCTTATGAAATCTATGCAAATGTTTTAAGGATGCTTTGAGAGTAAAGTATCAATGAAGATGTTGTTGTGGTGTTGTTGAAAGGATATACTCATCATCATCAACACATATAAGCATGATGTGAAAGGTTTTCTCACATAATAAAGGATTCTAAGGTTGACAGGTTTTCTCACCTAATTGAATCAAAGATTAAGAGCTATCCTAATGAAACCTAGCTTGGATTGGTTATTAAAAAATACCTTTCCATGGATGATGACTTAGCTTGGATTGGAAAGATGACGTGCCTTTCCATGGATTATAAGAACAAGTAAGAATTGACTATTCCGTGGGATTTATGCTTAGCACCGAGAGGATATTGAGATGGAAGCTCTCCCGTTAGTAGAGGTCGGGTTTCTAGAAACAATCTCCTTATCGCTTACCTATGTACCCCAATAGGATGATTGTCTAGATATACATGAGCTAGTGGATCCACCGAAGCTAGAAGTTATGGTCCTTACCTTGGCAAGTAGGACAACCCTTTTTGGTGTGGGAGACACCAGGGGATCATGTTATAGCTCACATGATCTCTATGTCGGTTAAGGCTAATCCCCCACATTAATAATGAATTAAGGTTACTTCAAGAAGTACCTCACATGTGTTCACAGACTTTTATGATGTCATCTTGCATTGACCATGGTTTTATGATGTATGTTTTATAACCCTTTTATATCATGTTTTAGCTTGGTCAATTGCATGTCATGAAATGTCCCATTTTAGCATGATTTAAATGTTTTATGCATAGCTATCATACTTCGTGCATTGTTTTGTACTAACGCATACTCTTACCTATATTTCTTCAAATGTAGGATCCGACAGTCAGGTTTCTTAGTTTTGTGGCTAGTGGTTGATTTCGAGATTTCCGAGCTTTGGTGAGTCCTCATGCTTCGAGGACAGATTCTCATTTTTTCTAGTTTCCTTATTGTATTTCATTTTTGGACATCTTGTATGGGCTAGGCCCAATTTCATTCTATTGTACTAGATGGCTATTGAGACAAGTGTTTTAGATTTCCACTTTTCTTTAATAAAAACTATTAGACTTGGAGTATTATTTTACTTCTATTGTTCTATTTCTTATGTTATGAAAGCTAAGTGGCTTGTATCGGGTCCTTCAGGGTTCTATACGCCATGTTACATCTTGGGGGTACCCCTGGGTCGTGACAAACTTGGTATTCAGAACACAAGGTTTAGAATGGTCCTAGGATTTCTCATAAGCCTCGTCGAGTAGAGTCTTGTTCATGAGTGTGAAGCGCACCACATTTATGAATGAGAGGCTACAAGATGATTAGGAAACTCTACTTCTTTCATTACTCTAAAGTCGTGCGATAGAGTTTAACTCTACAAAGTCTCTCTCCTAATCCTTATTTGATGCTCTACGGGATATGGCTACTCGAAGAACTTATGCTAGAAAGAATGTGAGGGAGAATGCGGAACAAGAAGCTCATCCCCAAGCTCCTCCAGTTCCAGTCGATCTTTTGGCCTAGCAAGTGACTAAAGCGGAGTTTAGGCTATTTTTCAAGTGTTGTCTCAAGCCGTGACGGCCCAAGCCAATAGGGAGGTTGCGGTTCCCATGAACCCAAATGTGGGTACGACGTCTTGTAGAGTGAGGGACTTCACTAGGATGAATCCTTCGGAGTTTCATTGTTCTATGGTTGAGGAAGATCCTCAAGAGTTCATTGATGAGGTCTACAAGGTTTTGATGATCATGGGAGTGACGCCGGTGGAAAAGGTGAAGTTGGCCAGTTATCAACTAAAAGGTGTGGCTCAAATATGGTACAACCAATGGAAACAAGGGAGACCGGAAGATGCGGGTCCTCTTGATTGGGAGAAATTTATGGCTTCTTTTCTTGATAGGTTCTTTCCCTTGAGATGAGGGAAGCCAAGGTGCTTGAGTTCATTAACCTTCGACAAGGGAGTATGAGTGTGAGGGAATATGCTCTAAATTTTACACAATTGTCTAAATATGCTCCAATGATGGATGCCGATTGAAGGGCTAGGATGAGTTAGTTTGTTTTGGGTGTGTCCGAAATGGTGGTTAAAAAGTGTCGTACCGCCATGCTCATTAGTGAAATGCACATCTCTAGTCACATGGTTCATGCACAACATATTGAAGAGGAGAAACTTATGGAAAATTCTAAAGAGGTAAAGAGGGCTAAGACTGGTGATAGTAATTTCTCTCATGCAAGGTACGATGGACATGGTCGTCCTAGATTTTGCCCTTGTCTACTTGTACTAGGTGTGGAAGAAAGCACGAGGGCAAGTGCCTAGCCGACACGGATGGTTGCTTTAGTTGTGGTAAAAGTGGTCATAAAATGAGGGATTGCCCAATGCTTGCGACTATAGGAAGAGAGGGCAAGCAAGCTCCTCCTAGTGGTTCGGGTCCTAATACTCCTAAGCAAAACCGATTCTATGCACTTCAGACTCGTAGTGAACAAGAGGGTTCTCCCGATGTGGTTATCGGTATGTTGAAAGTTTTCCAACTTGATGTTTATGCATTACTTGATCCCGGTGCTACCTTGTCTTTAGTGACACCATATGTGGCTATGAGGTTTGATATTCTTCCAAATGTGTTGTTAGATCCTTTTTCTGTCTCTACTTCTGTTGGTAATTCTATTGTGGCTAAGAGGTTCTGTAGAAAGTGTCCCATTTCCTTATCCCATAGAGTTACTCTTGTTGACTTGTTAGAGGTTGATCTGCTAGATTTTGATGTTATCTTGGGTATGGATTGGCTGCACTCATGTGATGCTTCTATTGATTGTATAACTCGTGTAGTCAAGTTTTAATTCTCGAATGAACATGTCTTAGAGTGGAAAGGGGGAAATTCTATACCTAAGGGTCAGTTTGTATCTTGTCTTAAAGCTAGAAAGATGATTTCTAAGGGTTGCATTTACCATCTAGTTAGGGTGAGGGATATGGATTCCGAAACCCCTACTCTTGAGTGGGTCCCCGTTGTTAATGAGTTTTTGGAAGTGTTCCCAGATGATTTACCCAGTATTCCTCCCGAAAGGGAAATAGACTTCGGTATTGACCTTCTCCCAGACACGCAACCTATTTCTATTCCTCCTTACCGTATGGCTCTGGCAGAACTTAAGGATTTGAAAGACTTGTTGGATAAGTGTTTCATCCGACCGAGTATCTCTCCATGGTGTGCTCCGATTTTATTTGTTAGAAAGAAAGATTGTTCTCTTCGTATGTGTATTGATTATCGTCAGTTGAACAAGGTGACGATTAAGAATAAATATCCTCTCCCAAGGATAGATGATTTATTTGACCAACTTCAAGGAGCGAGTTACTTCTCTAAGATTGACCTTCGGTCGGGTTATCACCAATTAAGGGTGAAAGAGGATGATATTCTGAAGACGGATTTTCAAACTCAGTATGGTCATGATGAGTTTTTGGTAATGTCGTTTGGGTTGACTAATGCTCCGGCAGTATTTATGGATTTGATGAATAGGGTGTTTAGTCAATACCTTGACATGTTTGTGATTGTGTTCATTGTTGATATATTGATCTATTCGAGAAGTGAGAATGAGCATATTGATCATTTGAGGATCGTGTTGTGAATCCTTAAGGACCAACAATTTTTTGCAAAGTTTAGCAAGTGTGAGTTTTGGCTAAGGTCCGTAGCTTTTCTTGGTCACATTATTTCAAGTAAAGGCATTGAGGTAGATCTTAAGAAGATGGATGCAGTCAAGAGTTGGCCTAGACCTCTAACTCCTTCAGATATTAGAAGTTTCTTGGGTTTAGCCGATTACTATAGAAGGTTTGTTGAGGGATTCTCTTCAATTGCCTCTCCTTTGATGACTTTGACTTAAAAGAAGGCAAAGTTAATATGGTCCGAAGTGTGTGAGAAGAGTTTCCAAGATTTGAAGGATAGACTTACTTCCGCTCTAGTGTTGACCTTACCGGAAGGTACTGATGGTTTTGTTGTTTATTGTGATGCATTGAGAATTGGGCTACGGTGTGTTACTATCCAAAATGGGAAACTTATTGCCTATGCCTCAAGGCAACTTAAGATTCATGAGAAGAATTATCCTATCCATGACCTTGAACTAGAGGCGGTTGTTTTTGCCTTAAAGATTTGGAGGCATTATTTGTATGGTGTGCATGTAGATGTGTTTACCGACCACAAGAATTTGCAATATGTGTTTAATCAGAAAGATCTAAATTTTCACCAAAGAAGGTGGCTTGAGTTATTAAAAGATTATGACATGAGTGTTCTCTTTCACCCCGGAAAGGCAAATGTGGTGGCGGATGCTCTTAGTCGATTATCCATGGGTAGTGTTGCTCATATTGAAGAAGGTAAGAAAGAGTTGGTTCTAGATGTTCATAGATTGGCCCGATTAGGTGTTCAGTTAGTGGACTCCACCAAGGGTGGTTTTATGGTTCACAACGGCTCAAATTGGTCTTTTGTGACGGATGTGAAAGCCAATCAAGGTCTTGATCCAATTTTTGTCGACTTAAAAGAAGCGGTGCTTAAGAAATCCATTGAGCCTTTCTCCCAAGAGGGATATGGTGTACTTAGATATTAAGGTCGTTTGTGTGTTCCTAATGTTGATGACTTGAGGAACAGATATTGTCGGAAGCCCATAGTTTGCGGTATTCCATTCACCCTAGAGCCAGCAAGATGTACTGTGATTTGTGGGAGGTCTATTGGTGGAATGAGATGAAGAAGGATATTGCAGAGTTTTTGACCAAGTGTCCAAATTGCCAACAAGTGAAAGTTGAGCATCAGAAATCGGGAGGTTTATCCCAAGACATTAGTATTCCTCATTGGAAGTGCGAAGATTTGAACATGGACTTTATTGTTTGTTTGCCTCGCACCCGGCGACAACATTATTCGATTTGGGTTATAGTAGATCGGATGACGAAATCGGCTTATTTTCTTCCCGTCAAGGTTTCCTATTCGGCGGAGGACTATGCCAAGTTGTACTTGAGAGAAATGGTAAAGTTTCATGGAGTGCCTTTGTCCATTATTTTTTATCGTGGTACCCAATTCACTTCTCAATTTTGGAAGTCTTTCCAAAAGGGTCTTGGTACTCATGTTAAGCTTTGTACGGCCTTTCATCCCCAAATCGATGGGCAAACGGAGCGTACTATCCAAACTTTGGAAGATATGTTAAGGGCTTGGGTGATTTATTTTAAGGGTAATTGGGATGACCATTTGCATTGATTGAGTTTGCTTATAATAATAACTATCACTCGAGTATTGATATGGCTCCATTTGAGGCATTATATGGTAGGAGGTATAGATCTCCTATAGGATGGTTTGAGGTCGGTGAAGTTGCCGTAATAGGTCCCGAGTTGGTACATGAGGCCATAGAGAAAGTTCGACTTATTAGAGAAAGGTTGAAAACAGCTCAAAGTCGGCAAAATTCATATGCTGATGTGAGAAGAAGAGATCTTGAGTTTGATGTTCATGATTGGTTTTACTTGAAAATCTCACCCATGAAGGGTGTAATGAGGTTTGGTAAGAAAGGGAAGCTTAGTCCCTGATATGTAGGCCCATATCAGATTTTGAAACGTATTGGTAAGGTTGCTTATGAACTTTATTTGCCAAATGAGCTGGCATCGGTGCATCCAGTTTTCCATGTCTCTATGTTGAAGAAATTTGTTGGTGATCCGACATCCATAGTTTCCTTAGAAGGTTTGGGAGTTAAGGATAATCTTTCTTATGAAGAAGTTTCGGTTGAGATTTTAGACCGGCAAGTCAAGAAGTTGAGAAATAAAAGTGTTGTGGAGGAATCAGTTAGTTTATGGTGCTACTTGGGAGGCCAAGGCTGATATGATGTCCCGATATCCTCATCTCTGTCCTTCTACTCCTACTCTAGCTTGAGTTAATGAGTTCCTCATGGTTTGTTCCTTGTTTTGGAGTCATGCATCTTATATGTTTCCATGATTTCCCTACTATGCATGATTTATGAAAAGTTTAAGTTTTTAGAAAATGAGTCAATTTGATTGATTTCTACATGTTTATGTGCATATATGAATTGCATGTAGACTACTTGATATGATGTTGTGAGCATGTCTTTAGCTTGTAGTTGATGTTTCCTCCTCGAATATATGCATTTGAGTATGTTTATAGCTTGGAGTTGATGGTTCCTCCTCGGATGTTTGCTTGGAGTCAATGTTTCCTCCTCAGATATGTGTATTGTATGCATGATGGGCTGTTAGATTAAGTTCCACCCCTCTTATAATGTTTTGATTTCGTCCTATCTTGGAGTCGATAGTTCCTTCTTGGTTATATGCATTTAGATGAAGTTGCATTGATGGTTAGGTTGTTAGTTCCTCTCCTACTCTTTTCGTATCAGCTTGAATCTCATTCGAGGATGAATGATCCCAAGGATGAGAAATTGTAACACCTCGTATTCGAAAAAGAGAAATGAAGCAAATTTTGGGAAGTTGCAGGTGCCAGCCACGGAGGCCAACCACTGCCCATGGGTAAGACCACGAACCGTAGTGTGGTTTGTGGACTGGTCACCCTCCTAGGTCTGCAGAGACTCAGGACCACGGCCTGACCAACTGACCGTAGGTCAGACCATAGTCCGTGGTCGGGGTCCGTGGTTCACTGGCAAAAATTCCACTTTCTGACCACCATCAATGGTCGTGCAGGACGGACCATCGGTCAGTCCACGGTCTGTCGACTGGTGGCCGTGGGTCATGGCTGGCAGTTATTTTTCAGGGGTAGTTGGGTCTTTTCCTAATTAATCTAGCCTAATCCTACGTCGTTTTACCCTTCATTAAGACCCCTATATTAGTATTTTAACCCCCAAATTTCCCAATAGAAATCATTCTCTCAATTAACCAAAAAGAAGAACTCTCTCAAATATTTTTCTCTCTATAACTTGAAGAAGAAGAAGGATTCAACCTAGGGTTTCAAGTCAAATCTCAATTCCTCCATTGAAGATTAGAATTTGGCTTCAAGGTAAGATAGTTTTCATCCATGGATTCCTTCCATTCATGGAGTTCCCAAATTGCTCAATTTCTAAAGTTAGAATTGCCCAATTGAGTTAGCGTTTTCTTCAATTGTCATGGGTTCTCTTGATTATTGATTTAAATGATTGAATTATGATCTATTATGCATGAATTGATGAAATACTATGATTTTATGATGATTTCCCCATGAACCCATGTAATCTCCATGTTTTCAAGTTATGATCATATGATGTGGGATTTTGATTATAAAGGAAGATTTTTATGAAATTAAGCACGTATTGCTAGCTCTACATGAATCTATGATGAAATCCATATATAACCCTTGTTTTCTAAATGTTGATGATTGAAAGTGGGTTTTGACCTTGAAATGTAAATTATGGACTTAT
>JAJONR010000181.1:0-97904 GCA_029582245.1 Solanum etuberosum
CTTGTGGCTCCTTATTTTGAATGGAAATGGTTTTGACCTATTTTAAAATTGTGTGCCACCCCTATTGTTTGTGATTGTAACTTGTGGCTATTCTTGTGAAAATTTGAGTATGGGTTATGATCAATACCGATGACTTAAATAGTGCTCTTAATTGAACGAAATAAATGTGCGGCTACAATGAGGACAATGAAGTTGCATAAACAATGTGTGAATTTTAGAATCTCGTTGTGACGAGCCGGTTATCGAATGAGTCTCTTGTGATGAACATTGCACACTAGCAAAAGTGTGGAGTCTTGTTTGATATTTGTGTCAATGACTGGTGTGTTGAGATTACTTTGAACAATTGTAGGATGACACCTAGAATTTGCCCCGTTGGTCCAGTTGACTAAGTTATGCAAGCACTTGATATGATCTTAGGCAACGATTTTGAAGAGTGAAACAATTTGACAATATACCTCTTTTGTGGTCAACCTTGTGAGATGTGTGAACCTTGCTTGAACCCTATTGAGCCTCACCCTTTTCTTGGAAGAAACTTGAACAATTGTGATCCCTCTTTATCCATCTACCCATAACTTTCATGAAGTGTGGTGTGTGAATAGCCAACTTAGGTGTGTGGTGAAAAGAGGAGGAAAGTCAAGAAGTGTGAAAAATCCCCCTTTGAGTAATGGTTTTTAAAAATATGGAACTCCTCCATATAAAAAAAAGAGAAGAAAAGAATAGAGAAAAGAAGCAAAGAAAAAGAATGAAAAAGTTGTGAAATAAAGTGATGAAAATAGCAAAAGAAATGAGGTATCTGGTAATTCATTTGAAGTTGAATAATGGGGTGGATTATGAGCATGTTTGAATTGTTAAACAAAAGAAGGAAAGTGATGATCAGGCCACACTTCATGGAGGTAATAGCCATTGAGCCTAAATGACCATACTTTGACACTCAGCCCCATTACAAGCCATGAAAAGACCTTTGTGATCTTGAGTGAGCTGAAACAAATGTTGATCGGAAAATAAGGGCAAACCTATGGGTGAAGTCAGGCATGTGTTCATCTTTGTGAGTGTGAGAGTTGTATGTGATTTCGAAACTTTAAATTGCTGAGAAATAGTGTGTGAATATGGAATCATCTTTGTTGTGAGGGCATTTGAGTACCTTAGTTGAGCTTGGACTCGCATTTGAAACAAGTATTGTGAACTTGAGCATCTTTGGTAATGGTGAGTCACAATTTCAATCATTGAGTGCACAATTGATCATTGCATAGTAAATTGAGCCTTGTTGTGTGCATAAATGTTGAGTCTTATGCAGCATTATTTGAGACATCCTTTTTGAACTGTTGATCTTGAGTTCTACTTGAGGAAAAGCAAACTTTTAAGTTTGGGGTGTTGATGAGTCTGAGATTTGGACTCATTTAGGACTTTGTTTTGATAGATTTAGTGTCCTCAAATGCCTAATTTATGCAATAAACTGATGTTAATGCCTTGATTTTCAGGTATATGGATTGAGGAGCAAAGCAAGGACACTAACAGGAAAAAAGGAACAAAACAAGCTGAAGAAATGAAGAAGGGCGAGCATGAAGATCGCAAAGAGCACTCGGCGTGTCGCCGAGTGGTTAATCTCACCGCCTAAAGTTCAGTGTGCCAAGCCCTGAAGGAAGAAACCAAGTCAGCGGCGAAAAGGAGCAGTCGGTGAATCGGCGAGTGGTTCCGCAAAGAAAAGATAGATCGCCCAAAGTTACAGACCTCGAGGATGTTGAATGCTAAGGTGAAAAAGCGATGGAAGAGGTCAAAGGGCGGCTCGCCGAGTGGTTCGGCGAGCCTGACTTACTTCTCTGAGTGGTCCTTCGTGGATTATTTTCGGCGACTATAAATTACATTTTGAAGATTAATTTAGTATCGAATTTTTATCGAATTTTTAATCCATCTTAGGGTAGAACAGTTTTCTCTGAAGTTTCTAAGTAGACTTGAAGGTTTTGAGACTCAATTTGGAGATTTTGCCAGTGGGTTTCAAATTTTCTTCGAATTGGAGCATTGTAAAGCTTGAATTCCTCTTACCCAGTTGATGGCTAATCGATTCGGTAACGATTTTTATCTTTTTATGATGTTCGGCTAAAACCCCAACTCTTGGGGTATGATCATGTGATTATGGGTTGAATTAGTCTGTGGGTATTGTTAATTACTAGTTTAAATGCTATTTTGAAGTGGGTTTAATCAATAATTGTGGTTTAATTTATGAATTATAGTTGCAAATGCAGTTCTATTTTAGAGTTCTTGGCTTGCTCAAGAGAGAGGTTTTAGAACTAAAATTATTGATTAATGATTCGTATGTATTGGGTTGATTTGGGTTCAGCTTGAGAGAGTGAATCCTAAATCCAGTCCTACCCATCTTGCTCGAGAGAGAAGATGAACTAAGGTTTTGGGCTGTTCTTAATTGCTAGGCTTGTTGAAGTTCCAGAGAAATCACTTGAAGCAGAATAGTTGTTCAAGAGAAAGCTATTTCAATTATAGTCTAGCCTACCCACTGATTTAGTTGTTTACTAGTAGTTTCAATTACCCATATATCGAAATTTTCCTATAATCGATTACATCTCAAGAATTCCTCTCCTTATTGTTATCTCATTGCTATTTCACTGCTTTGTAGTTGATAATTGCAAATCAAAACCCCCATCTGACATTTGATGTCACCCCTTTGATTTTTAATGTGTCCTTTTCTGATAATATCTATTCCTATATCTAGTTATATCACATTTGTACTTCATAGTCAAATTTTAACACGTACCGCTCCTTGTGGGATTCGACCCCAATTCATTGTTGGGTTTTATACTGCTTAACGATCGTTTGCACCTAGAATTGGATGAGGTATACTTGAAATGTTAATTACGGCACTGCTCCTATACCTGTGTTACCATTTCCCCGGCCTCACTGATTTCCTCCTCGCCCACCTTGTGGATGCCCTCCACAATTATTACCATTTCCCGTGGGTACCACTGCACTAGTCTGCTACTGCGCGGGGTCAAATATGCACGGGTGGGGACAATCTCTCCTCATATGCCCCGGTTCTCCACAATTAAAACAAGTGCGATCAAAAGACGGCCTACTTTCCGCCGAAGGTGCAGCTCTCTGCTTATCCTGAATAACATTTTTATGCAGAGTTCCCGAGTAACTACATGTAGAAGCGGGCATAGCGGACTTAATTGGCCGGGCTGCAAGTGTCGGCCTCCTTGTACCTCTGGAGTAGGAACCCTGAAAGTTACCTGTGCTCTTAGAATTTTTAGCCAACACCTTAGCATGCCCATGACGCCTAACTCCTTCCACTTTCTTCACAAAATGCGTCACCTCATTAAAACTTTTCCCTGCAGAGGTCATGTTAACAGACAATACTTGTAACTTGGAGTTCAGTCCCTTGTCGAATAAACGAATCCTCTCCTCCTCGCTAGTCACCAATTGCGTCGCATATCTAGACAAGGCATGGAACTTAGCCTCATAAGCAGCTACAGACATACCACCCTGCTCCAAAGCGATCAACCCATCCTTCTTACAATCTCTCAAAGTCCGGGGCACATAATTTTCCAGAAACAGAGCATGAAACTGTGTCCAAGTGAGTGGGGGTAAAATTGACGATCTACATTCAACATAGGCCCTCCACCACTTCTTTGCCTTACCCTTAAGCTGGAAAGTCACGAATTCTACCCCATGCTGGTGTACAATACCTTACTTATGCAGCCTCTCATAACAATCCAAGATGAATTCATAGGTGTCCTCACTCTCAGAACCGTGGAACACAGGCGTCTTCAACTTCAGAAACTTAGTCAACATCTCATGCTCATTACCAGTAATCACGGGACCCAACAAAGGATGGAAAAAGGCATCTGTACCTAATTCTGCATCTCCCCTGGGAGTAGTAACAGTAGCGGGGAGGTTGGTTAGGGGTTGTGTAGCTTGAACTGCTAGAAGGATTCCAGGACCAACCAATCCTTTTAGAAAAGACATGATCTGCTGAGCTAACACTGGGTCTAAGGGAGGAACACCGGTATTCCTAGCCGGTGCATCCTCTTCCTGTCCAACATCCTCCTCATCCTCGATTTCCACATTCTCTTCTACCTCTTCGTGATGTGCGGGAGGAACCTCATCTTTGGGAGCATTCTCAACCGGTGCTCAACCCCTAGTGGGTGCTACCCTTCGTCGGCTTCTGCCCCTTCCTCTTCGTCTACCCCTGCCTCGACCGTGACTTCTCACTGCGGATTCCTCAGCTGGCTCATTGACGGGAGCTGCGGGCTTGACACCATTGAACCTAGTGTTAACCATCTGCGGACAGAAGAATGAAGGAGCTTAGATGCAAATTAAGATCACCAGATACCAATTGGAATCAAGTTATAGCACGAAAGGAGGCAACAGAAAACATAAAGATTTCCTAAAGTCCTGTAGCCTCTCGAAGAAAAGTAACGACGTCTCCGTACCATTCCACAAGACACTACTAGACTTGTTTTGGTGCATCGAGATCAATGAACTTAAGGCTCTGATACTAAGTTTGTCACGACCCAGACCATCATGAGTGGCATCCACACTAACCCTCTGATGTGAGAACCATTACTACTAACCAAATAACCCCAAAGCTAAACATTTAAAGATACAGAAGCAGGTTTAGATGCAGAAATAAAATGGAGTTCTCATAAACTCTGATGTTCGACAAAATAATTACCAAACATTGCGGAAAACAACGGCTAGAACCTGAAAGTCAATGTACCAAAACTCTACTAATGACAAGTCTAAGAACAAGAGGTACAACCCCGAAACTAAACAAACGAATATCTAAAGTATTAGTCTATGTCCGGATAGAAATGGACTAAACAGAATGAGAACTCATGGCAGTCTGGAAGACTGGCTCACCCTTTAATTCGATCTCGATCAGTGATCTTCTAAACGAGGTCTGTCAGTAGCGGCCTGAAGATGCCCTGTACTGAACAAACAAAAAACAAGTGCAGTATCAATACACAACCACTACACTGGTAGGGTCACGCGGCAACCCCCATCAGAACAATATACGAAGACAATCACAATATAATAAGCACACATATACGGAACATAATTCAGTTATCATTTCAGGAGCAATGTACAGTTCCACATTCTCAATAGAAATAGATATAACAACACAATGGTCCTCTCATTGACCCCATACCCAAACTGTTAGTGTGCCGGAATGTTACACTCGATCCCAATTAGTATGTCGCAACGTGACACTCGATCCAATATATGTGTCAGAACGTGACATGCAATCCAATGTATGTGTTGGAACGTGACACCTGATCAAATCAGCACAACCACGATCACAATCACATCCATAATGTACAATACTCAAATCATATAGTCAAGTACACAAATTCATGGCATGCATTGTTCATAATTAACTCATTAGGTTCGTTTCCACATTTTCATTCTTCGCATACACGCATGCATATAATATAGCAATAATTCGACATACATCACACAAATAGGAAATCAAACCATCACCTACCTCGAAACCAAGATTGAATCCCCCGAAGGCACTTGAATCTTCCCTTTTCAGATTCTTTCTGCTTGTTCTAGGTCTACAAATAATTAAAATACGCAAGGGTCAATAAATTAAGGTCTAATTATCCAGATTATAACAAACCCAATAACCCAAGACCAAATTCATGATCCTAAGGTGCAGGTAGGACTTTTTTCCACCATCAACTTCATGCCCAAACCCTCCCCCAATGATAATTACCCAAGACTCTAAGTTCTACTGATTGAAAAATGGATTAGGAGAGTAAAATCCTTACCTTTAGCACCAAAACTCGTGGAAAGCTGTCAAGAAATCGCCCTAGGTTGTCTCCTAACTCTTAAGAATGAAGTTTGCAGAAAAATAACGAAATTGGGGTTTTTTTCCGACTTAAGTCACGACTTTCCCGCTACAACGGATCCAATCCCACTACAGCGGCCCCGCACTGGAGTCTTGCATGGAGACAGAACGTCGTAATTAGAGTTCCAAACCACCATTTCACAACACATCTTCAATACATGACATTTAAAAACTATCCGTTCACGCGAAGATCAGTTTTGGGAGTTCTAGTCGCCCGAATTTGATTCCGTAAAGTCGTACGGGTTCCTTAACGTCTTAGCTATCTATCATGTGATCAATTTCATAATTACATCCCCCATTCATTTCCAGACTTCCCTAGACCTCACTGACTCTGATTTCATTCAAATTTGGACTAGGCTAGGAATTTCCAAGTTACTACTCAAAAGTTTTCTCGCCCCAATTCTTTTCACATTGGCTTTTTCCTAATGACGAAATCAGGTCGTTACAGAAGGGATAGTTGGGAATTGGGAAATTTAGAACTCAATTATCATTCAACGATCCATAGCAATCTCAACACATGCTAATTCATTAATAGGTAGTCTTGGTCATCATCAACAACGCATAATGAAATAATCTTTCGGTCTAAATAATATAATTAAACAAAACAACCTACTGGCTTAGTTTAGACCTCTCTTTCGAGAAAGTCTTGCATTCACAATGAAAACCTATATCTCTCTTTCGAGCAAATTCAAGATTCAAGGAGAATATGCAATTATCAATTTAATTTTACACTTCACTGATTCTCTGTGAGCAACCTACGAACATCTAAATCTAGATCTAAGCGTTCACTCTCATATCATAAATGAAAACATGTAACTTAGACTCACCCAATTCATGAACATTAAGCATGAAATCAATTACAAAGGAATAGAATGAGGAATTAAAGACCAAAAGAAATTGTCTATTTCTAGAACAAAGCTCAAATTTCAATTAAAATTACACCCACAATTCATGCAATACAAAGTATTAAAAAGAAGATAGGATAAAAATAATTACTATTAAGAATATAATCTTGAATCCAAAATATGAATTATGTGTCAACTTGCCTTCAATGTCTAAACTCAAAAAATGAACTATCTTTTTCTCTTTAATCTATTCTAAGATGAGATACTCTCAACTCTATGAATTATAATCTCAAAATTACTATGGATGAGTGTTAAAAGAGTTTTTGGGATCAATTTGGCGAGATTCAAATTCTATCTAGGCACCAGGAAATTACTCCTTGCGGTCGGAACAACTAACTCAAGCGACCGCAATGAGTAGTGTCTCTAAATCACGCGATTGTTAACTCTATCCAGGCAATCATGAAATCTAAAATTCTAGTCGAACACGATCGTGACTCGTGTTTCACGCGGTCGTGACAAGAACTTCAGCTTGTTGTTTAAGTTTTTTCGTTTTGACCTCTTCTTTCCTCAAGTTAACTTTGTTTCTTCAAATGTCTTCTCAATAAACCCTCCATTTCATTTTCCTGAAAATATAAAACAAAACCACATAAAAATCAACAATTCTTACTTAAAGAAAGCCAAAATTAATAAAAAAAAGAGCCTCATATAAGTGGGGATCTCCCACTCATAAACACCCCCAACTTAAAGTCTTATCTTCTCCTCAAGTAAAGAAAATCCTAAACACAAGAGGCTCTTATTTCAACATACACCACAAAACAATTTATCCTTTTTGAATTAAGCACCAAAGTAATGTCTTCATTTGGTACAAAATCATAGTCCGCATGCAAAAAAAATTACAAAAGAAATCCCTCATTCTGATGAAACATTTTCAAGAACTAAAAATCTTTAAGTGAAGAAATCAAATTCAAGAAGTGACTAAACTAATTTGCTCTTTTACATATTCACTTGATTCAATTGGAAATTCTTAAAAATCACCACTTTATCAACTTAAATGCCTTCACAAGAAAATAAATTCCCCAAAACACTCACAATGTATTTACATAACATGGGGACATAAGCATAAACACTCATATTCACAATTGAGGATCTCATAAACACAAATGTCACACCATAGGCTTGCCCATATTTTCAACCAACATTGACTCAACGTTATTTGAATAGAAATCTCAAAGGACTTTGTTTATTTTGTAATGTAGTCTTAGGGAATGTTACGATATTATTTAGATACAAGTGATTATACCTTGCTTGAATACTACACAACAACTCATCATTCTCCATCTTTTCAATTTTTCTTAACTTTTTAAACAATTGCACATTTCACATTTTTTGCTTTTCACATTCTAGATGCCCCACATCAACCATTTTCAACCATTGGAGGATTCAAGTCTCATTTATTCACTTTCTTTCCTTCTTTTTAAAAACAATTCTTTTTTTCAGATTTTTCCTTCATTCTTCTATCTATTATTTTTTACCAAGCCCTAATGTGATAAGCACCCCTTCTATGAGTTTCCTATAATACCCCCAATTTAGGCTTTAAACCCCGACTTTCACAATTCTCAAGTTCAAGGAGGGAAGGGTCCAAAATAGGATTAATTTTTTAAAAAAGGATAAGGCTTGTAATGGGGTTCAAAGGGGATGACTACAGATGTATTTAGAGAAAGGGTAGAATTTTTAGGCCAATTGGAATTCAAGAACAATCACAACAAGAGGCTGAGATCATTTCTCAAACCAAACTCAATCAAGACAAAAATTTTAAGACAAGATGGGCAAATTCTAGGTAGCACAAGTGAACATAGGGGATTATTAAACAACACACCACACATAGCATGCAAATCAATCAAGATGGTTCAAAAACTTGTTTCCTTTTCAAAATACAATTGGCATCAAACATTCAAACCGTTAACAAACCAAAAGTCACAAAAAAATTTACAAGAGTTTTTACAAAATCATTCACAAGATGCTCAACTTTAAAAACAGAGGTGTATGTTAAAAAATAATTCACATGTAAGACTATGCTCGTAATAGTAACTAAGCCACAAACTCCAAAAAAGATGATGATTGTCCCATATTAAAGCCATCAACCAAACCATCATTGGGAAGACTCATGTATCTATTCGGTACTTGCTACTAATACTTCACCACACTCAAAACCAATCAAACATTCACAAGAAACCAATGATTTTCCCTTAAGACAGTCATTACTCTATCCATAATCGGGCATCATCACTTCATATCTCAATATCAAAATAAAAACAAAGAAGCTACAAACTGCAAGAAACAAAATGAAACAAAATTAATTCATCATAATATCTCAAAAGTGCATCAAGAGCACACCATCAAAAAATCAAAACAAGCCCGACAAGGGCATAATTAACGGCAATACAAAATATAAAACAAATCCAACAAGGGAGGCACCCTAATTTAAAATGTAATAGTATCCTCATAGTACAAAAAAATGAGAATACGAGGGACTCCCTATAAATATCTCACTCATCATTGGAGCTATTTGGGTGTGAAAAAACATCATCATCGGCCTCATCTCCCAATCCCCAAGACTTATGAACGGTAGTCATCATTTTGTTCAGAAATCTCATCTTCTTAATTGCATGCTCTTTTTTCTTCTTCAACCTCCTCTCCATCTTTTCCATTCTATCCTTAAGAAGCTTCTGATCATGTACAAATGTGGACAAACTGGAAGAAATTGTACCTGAAACCAAAGAGATGTCTCTTGGACCCGTGGGAAGGAAATGTACAAAATCCTGAATTTGTGAGTGAATCTAGGTTTCCATAATATGAATCTGTCCAAATAAGTGGACTAGTGCTGGTGGTCGCCTCCATAGTAACTCAACTTGAGGAGTGATGTGGTCTGAACCCGGGGAGGCGGAGCTCTCAGCAAATGTGCCGAATGTTGGATCTTGGAAATCAATATTTATTTCCTTCATTACATGCCTTGGACCCTTCTTCTTAAGAAATTAGATAGTATTTTTAAGATTTTGCATGCTATCTCCCTAAATTTGGTCCACCTAATCTGTAAGGCATAAGTAAGTAATCAAAGAGGGAAAAGAGAGACTCTTTGTACCTTCATAATATGTTGTATGATTATCTACCTAACGTTAATAGGGATTTCTCCATGATAGAACAACTAATTTATTCCCTGTCAAGAGACACATCGGTCTCATTCATAGAATGAATCGCCCTACTTCAAACGATTGAGAGCCATGTCTTGGCTACGGTTGTGAACTCTGAGGAGTCAATACAGTGGTTGTTCTCGATCCATTAATGCATATGGACATCATGTAAGTGTGTCACAAACCCCTCCGACTTTACTTCCCTTTCTCTCTCACCTGATGAACATCATTGTCGGCATTAGAAAGGCCATATTAAGCACTTATCCTCGCGGGGTCAAAGCATATTTGTTTGCCTCGAATCGTGATGAACAAGTAATAGGAGAGGTTGGTCTCAGTGGAGTTAGCATAGAACTCTCATATAAATATGTAGTTAGCTTTGATAGGCTCATCCGCGAGAGCTCCCCAATTGAGTTATGGTTTTTCTTCCATGTCATAGGTTCCTTTCAATGTTGATTTATTTGAATGATTTATAAACTTTTATGCATGAATTGATATAATTCCATAATTTTTAAGATGAATCCCCATGAATCATGCTTAACCCATGTTTTCTAGATATTGGTGATTTAAAGTGGGTTTTGAACTATGAAAGGTGATTTTTGAAATATGCATGTTTTATGCAATTGATGAGATATGATGTAAATTGCTTTGAGAGTAAAAAACATATATATTTTTGTTTTGATTAATTGTTGTGAAAGGATTCTCACAAAACTACCTCATGCATGAATGTGAAAGGTTTTGTCACATAAAATATTCTATGTTTGAAAGGTGTTCTCACCTAAAATGAATCAAGTTAAGGAGATATTCTAATGAAACCTAGCTTGAATTAATTACTTAATTGTACCTTTCCATGGATGACATATGACTTAGCTTGGATTGGAAATATGAGGTGCCCTTCCATGGATAATAAGTACAAGTTAAGAAAATGACAATTCATTGGGATTTACTCGTAGCACCGAGAGGATATTCAGAATAAAGCTCTCCCGTTAGTAGTGGCCAGGTTTCTAGTAGCAATCTTTTTATCCCATACCTAATTTCTCCCATAGGATGATTGTCTTAGATAGACATTGGCTAGTGGATCCACATAAGCTAGAAGTTAACGGTCTTACCTTTGCAAGTAAGACACCCATTTTTAGTGTGGGGTAGACAACAAATTCCGTGTTAATAACTCACATTGTCTGATATGTCGATTAAAGGTAAATCTCCCACAATAATGAACTAAGGTTACTTCAAGAAGTATCTCATATGTGATCTAAGATGATGTCTATTTCCATTGATAATATTTGATGACTTATGTCTTCTAGCCCTTCTTATAGTATGTTTTAGCTTGGTCATTGCATACCATGAAGATATCCCTTTTTCTTTAAGCATGTTTTCAAAATTTTAATGCATGGCTATCATACTTGGTACATATTTATACTAACACATACTCTTGCCTAAATTTCCCCAAATGTAGGGACTGACCTTACACATTTGCACTTCCGTGGCTAGGGATCTCATATAGAAGCTTGAAGATTGGTGAGTCCTCATGTCCCGAGGACCGAATGTGATTTCCCTTTTGTCTTTACTTTCTGTTTCATTTTAAAACTTGATGTACGGGCTACGTCCAGATCATGTCTTATGTACTAGATGCCTTTGAGACGATGTTTAGACTTCTGCTTTTCTCTATAGAACATTTCTATGTTGAAACTGTCATTTTATCTCTTATATTATATTATCTTGTATGGTGAATGCTAAGTGGCTTGTATGGGACCTCTCAGGGTCTTATATGCCTTGTTTCGCCTAGGGGTACCTTGGGTCGTGACAAACTTGGTAATCAGTGCACAAGGTTTAGAAACATCCTAGGAAGTCTAATAAGCCACGTTGAGTAGAGTCTTGTTCATGAGTATGAAACGCGCCACATTTATAAATGAGAGGCTATAAGGTGTTTAGGAAACTACACTTCATTCATTACTCTAAAGTCGTATGATATAGTTAAACTCTATAATGTCTCTCTCCTAATGCTTATCTGATGCTCTACACGATATGGCCACTCGAATGGCATATTCTAGAAGGAATGCAGGAGAGAATGCGAATCAAGAGGCTCCTCCTCAAGCTCCTCAAGTTCCAGTCGACCGTATGGTCAAACAAGTGACAAATGCGGAGTTTAGGGTAGATTTTCAAGTGTTGGATCAAGCCATGACGGTCCAAGCCAATAGGGAGGTTGATTCTTTCCTGAACCCAAATGTGGGTAAGACGACATCTAGAGTGAGGGATTTCACTAGAATGAATCCTCTCGAGTTTCATGGTTCTAAGGTGGAGGAAATCTCTCAAGAGTTCATTGATGAGGTTTACAAGGTGTTGATGATCATTAGAGTGACACCGGTATATAAGGCAGTATTGGCTGCTTACCAACTTAAAGATGTTGCTCAAGTTTGGTTCAACTAAATGAAAGAAGGGAGGGCAGTTGATGCAGGTACTCTCGATTGGGAAAAATTGAAAGTTGATTTTCTTGATAGGTTCTTTCCCCTTGAAATGAGGGAAGCAAAGGTGCTTCAGTTCATCAACCTTTATCAAGGAAGCATGAGTGTGAATAAATATGCTTTGAATTTCAAAAATTTGTCTACATATGCTCCTACTATGGTTGTGGATCATAGGACGAGAATGAGTAAGTTTGTTTCGGGTTTGTCCGAAATGGTGGTTATGGAATGTCGTAGCACTATGCTTATCAATTATATGGACATTTATCATCTCAAGGTTCATGCACAACAAATTAAATAGGAGCAACTTAAAGAAATGTCTAAGGAGGCAAAAAGAGAAAAAACCGGTGATGGTTACTTCTCACATTCAAGGTCCAGTAGACATGGTCATTCCAAGTTTCGACAAAGGTTTTCCGGTCAAGGATCCTCCAATGCTCCTCCTAAGTTCAACAGTGATAGGATGTCTAACCCTAAGCTTCAAGGAGGGGATGGTAGTGGATCTATATTGCCTACCTCTACTTGTGCTAGATGTTGAAGAAAACACGAGGGTATATGCTTAGTTGGCAAAAAATGTTTCTTTTTTGTGGAAAGTGTTATCATAAAATGAGGTACTTCCCATTGCTTGCGGCTAAAGGGAGAGAAGGTAAAGAAGCTCCGTCTAGTGGTTTGAGTTCAAGTGCAACAAAGCAAAACCGATTGTATGAACTTCACACTCGTGGTGATCAAGAGGGTTCTCCCGATGTGGTTAATTGTATGTTGAAAGTTGTCCAAATTTTTGTTTATGCTTTACTTGACCCCGGTGCTACTTTGTTTTTTGTGACTCCATATGTGGCTATGAGATTTTATATTCTTTGGGATGTGTTGTTAGATCCTTTTTCTATCTCTACTACTAGTGGTGATTGTTTTATGGCTAAGAGGGTCTATAGAAAGTATCCCTTCTCCTTGTCCCATAGAGTCTTTCATGTTGACCTTGTAGATCTTGATATGCTAGATTTTGATATTATCCTTTGTATGGATTGGCTACATGCATGTTATGCTTCTATTGATTGTAGAACCCGTGTAGTCAAGTTTCAGTTTAAATATTAACCCATCGTAGAGTGAAAATGGGAAAATTCTATGTCTAAGAGTCAGTTTATCTCTTGTCTTAAAGTTTGAAAGATGATTGTGAAGGGTTGTGTTTACCGTTTAGCTAGGGTGAGGGATATAGATTCTGAGACCCCTACTCTTGAGTCGGTGCCCATTGTAAATGAGTTTCCAGAAGTGTTTCTTGATGATTTACCCGTATTCCTCCCGAAAGGGAAATAGACTTCAGTATTGACCTTCTCCTTGATACGCAACCTATCTTTATTGATCCTTATCGTATGGATCCGACAGAACTTAACGAATTAAAGGAGCAATTGAAAGATTTGTTGGATAAGGGTTTCATCCGATCAAGAATGTGTCCATGGGGTGCTCCAGTTTTGTTTGTTAGAAAGAAAGATGAGTCGCTCCGTATGTGTATCGACTACCGGCAATTGAACAAGGTTACCATTAAGAATAAATATCCTCTTCCAAGGATAGATGATTTGTTTGACCAACTTCAAGGAGCAAGTTACTTTTCTAAGATTTACCTCTGGTCGGGTTATCACCAATTGAGGGTGAAAGATGATGACATTCCAAAGACCGCTTTTCAAACTCGGTAATGGTCATTATAAGTTTTTGGTAATCTCATTTGGTTTGACTAATGCTCCAGCATTTTATGGATTTTATGAATCGTGTTTTTAGAAAATACCTTGAGATGTTTGTGATTGTGTTCATTGATGATATATTGGTCTATTTGAGGAGTGAAGAAGAGCATACCGATTATTTGAGGATTGTGTTGCAAGTTCTTAAGGACCAACAACTCTTTGAAAAGTTGAGCAAATTTGAGTTTTGCCTAAGGTCCTTGGCTTTTCTTGGTCATATTATTTCTGATAAGGGTATTGAAGTAGATCCTAAGAAGACGGATGCGGTTAAGAATTGGCCTAGACCTCTATCCCCTTCAGATATTAGAAGTTTCTTTGGTTTAGCCGGTTACTATAGAAGATTTGTTAAAGGGTTTTCTTCTATTTATTCACCATTGACGACATTGACTCAAAAGAAGGTTAAGTTCATATGGTCAGAAGCGTGTGAAAAAAGTTTTTAAGATTTGAAAGATAGACTTACTTCTGCTCGGGTGTTGACTTTATCGGAAGGGGCTGATGGTGTTGTTGTTTATTATGATGCCTCAAGAATTTGGTTAGGATGTGTCATTATGCAAAATAGGAAAGTCAGCCTATGTGTCAAGGCAACATAAGATTCATGAGAAGAATTATCCTACCCATGACCTTGAACTAGTGGCGGTTGTTTTTGCCTTAAACATTTGGAGGCATTATTCGTATGTGCTTAACTAGAAAGATCTAAATCTTTGCCAAAGGTGGCAGCTTGAGTTACTAAAGGATTACGACATGAGTTTTCTCTATCACCCTGGTAAAGCAAATGTGGTGGAGGATGCTCTTAATCGGTTATTGATGGGTAGTGTTGCTCGCGTTGAAGATACTAAAAGGAGTTAGTTCAAGATGTTCATAGATTGCCTCGATTGGGTTTTTGGTTAGTCGACTCTATTAAAGGTGGTGTTATGGTTTACAACAGTTCAGAATCATCTTTGTGGCGGATGTGAAAGCCAAGCAAGGTTTTGATCCCACTTTGGTTGTGTTGAAGGAAGCAGTGCTTAAAAAGTCCGTAGAGGCTTTCTCCCAAAGGGGAGATGGTGTGCTTTGATATCAAGGACGTTTGTGTGTTCCTAATATTGATGACTTGAGAGAGCAGATTTTAGCAGAAGCTTATAGTTCTCGATATTCCATTCACTCGAGAGCCAACAAGATGTACCGTGACTTGCCAGAGATCTATTGGTGGAATGGGATGAAGAGAGATATTGCGGAATTTTCGGCTATGATAATTCTCAACTACACTTCATCCAATTCTAAGTGTAGGCGGTTGCTAACAACAATAAACCCAACTAAGAGCTGGGGTCGATCCCACAGGGAGTGATACAGTAGAGAATTCAATCATGAAGTAAAATTGTGTTCTAATCATCTGTAGGAGTAGAGGTTTCGCAACATTAAAGTAAATCTTAATGTCTCGATGATTAATATCAAATCGGGGGGCATTTGGTTAATCAATTTCTGACAATCAAAATGGGGAGTAAACTAGTAGGGAGTGTGATAAGTTAAAAGCCAATTTCACATAATGGGTGATTACTAGTTACTCAAATATGTTGACTCTCGGTGGGTAGGATAAGTTTTAAGTGCAATAGTCATTTCTCAATCTACTATTGCGATTCAAGTGAGTTCTTTCGAACCTCAACAAGCAAAACACAATCGAACAACCCAACTCCTTAATATATCCACTTTCTCAAGCTGGATTTGTTACAATGCAATAAAACAAACTTTCTCAAGCTAGATTCCTGAATATGCAATCAATACAATTATCAACTAATAATTCGCCTATAATACCTCTTTCTCAAGCAACCATAGAGTACTAAGTTAGAATTTCATTTGCAACTACAATTCCTCAATTAAAACATGAAAAAATTAATTGAACCCACTTCAAAACAACAATAAAATCAGTAACTAACAACACCCATTAGTTAATTAGTGCATTAAACTACATAATTACATCCCCAAGAAAAGGGGTTTTAGCCAAGCATAGCGAAAAACAAGAAATCGTTACCAACGAAGTTTTCCATCTGATTTGATAACGATCTGCAATTCCAAATTGCTAAAAATTAAGCTAGAAATCTCAGAATGTCTAAATATCTACTCCAAAAATGTAAAAAACCAATGTTGTAGAATGCAAAAAGCTCAAAAACCCAGAAGTGAAAAATGTTGGAACTCCTTCTCTTATTTTGCAAAATTGCATTTATAGGTTCCCAGAATTTTTGCACGGAGTCAACTCAGTGAAGTAAGTCGAGTATACCAAACTTGTCGGCGATGAACCGAGTACTCCTCTTCTCGCCTCTTTGGCATGGAATTTTTTATCAAATCTTTCTGTAATGTTTAGCGGGCTAGGTCGTCATCGCCGATCTCTTCGGCGTGTCTCTGAATCACCTATTTGCTCGCCAAGATGGTTTTGTCCATTGGCTAGCATGCTGGAACTTTAGGCGAGCTTAAGGTTTTTTCAGCTTTTTCGCTCCTTTTGGCTTCGTAATGTCCTTGCCTTGATCTTTAGCCTTTATTGTTGCATATCAACATTTGAACATCAGTTATGAGCATAAAATATGCATCGAGGATACTAAATGCTTGAATGATAAGCCCTAACTGAGTCGAAATCCTCGACTCATCAAGACCCCCAACTTAAACTTTTACTTGTCCTCAAGTAAAACACAAGATCAATTAGGCCAACAGGGATGTCTACAAATAGTACCACTTGAGACTTAACATGAATGCACACGAGGTTAAATCAACATATGCAATGTTCAATTGTGCACTAGTAGTTTCAAACCATTACTAGCCATCATCAAATAGAGGTAAAGCTCACAATGCTCGCTTCAAATGCAAATTCAAGTACAACCAGAGTGTTTGAATGCCCTTACATAAAAAATGATTCAATTCTCTCACAAAGCTCATCAAAGATTATATTTTAAGGAATAAAAACCAACTCTCACACTCTAAATGATAAACACATGCATGATTTTACCCATAGGCTTGCCAGTTATTATCGGTCAACATATCATTCGGCATATGCAAGATCACAAAGGTCTTTCATGGCTTGTAATAGGAGTGAGGGTAAAGGTATGATCATTTTGGATTAGTGACTTCTACCTTCATGAAGCATGACCTGCATTTCACTTCAATTCTTTTTCTTTCACTCTTTTTATCTTTACACTCCACCCTAGGTATTTTCAAGCACACAAATTCTTTTATGGCTCATCAGGTAGCCCTTTTCTTTCCACCAAAATTGGAAATTTCCTATTCAATCTTTTTCTTTTTTTTTGTCTTCTTTTTCTTTTTTTTATATGGTCGGATTCCATCTTTTTCAACATAATTCTTCAAGGGTGTATTTTCCAAATTTCATGCTCAATTTCTTTCCTCATTTTTCACGATACCCCCAACTTAGGCTTTTGGCCTAAGTTGGCTATTTAAACGGACCAAAGCATCATGAAGGTTTTAGGTGAGGAGAAAAAGGGTAAATGTGTTCATGTTTCATCCAAAGAAAAGGTTAGGCTCAACTGGTGTCAAGCTAGGTTCACACTCGCACAAGGTGGTCACAAAGAGGTATACTAGCAATTTGGTTAACTCTCAAACATTTCTGCCTAAGATTATTTCTTTCATTCACCAATGCTAGTCAATTGGACCAACGGGGCATGTTTTAGGCATCATCAATCACATATTTCAAGAATTCCTCACCACACTCTACAAGTTGAGCTCATGTGCAACGATCATTACAAGACTCACTTCGACAATCGGCTAGTGAGAATGAGATGCTAAGAGTTCACACATGACTTATACAACTCAAATTTGCCTCATTGGACTTGCCCAAACATATCGTTCAATCAAGAACATTATTCAAGTCATCGGTATTGATCTCAACCGATACTAAAATATGCAAGAGAACAAACACAACATTCACAAATAAAGAAATCAGGAGATGGATCAATGGGATTAAAAACCAGCATGCACAAATTTTGCCATAATAACGAGAAGTTTCAGACACAGCTAAAAATAGTAAAACACACAATCATCCAAGTCAAACAATATACAATCCAAGGGGATAGGTATGAAGATACCCTCACCCCACAAAAAAAACTAAATAGTGTGCTCAATGTAAAATAAAATAGATGTCTCAAAAATAAAAATAAAACACGAAAATAGTCAAGATCCCCCTGTCAGGTTAAGCCTGAGGCGGCTGATGTGCATCTAGTGCTCTCTTGATCTGGGCATCAGTGCCCGGGTCTCCTCCAAGATTGGGTTGCGATCCACTAGGACCAATCATCTATGTGTCCTACAGTGAGGCCTCCATAGCTGCCTTGACCAAATCACCTCCAGGGTCCTCCAAATCCTTATACACCACCTCCTCTCGAGTTACTAGATCCTCCTCATCATTCTCTGGCGCATCTGACTCCTCACCCTTAGCGGCTAAAGCAGCATCTCCGGTCATAGTAGCCGAATGGATCTAAGAAATAGCTGGAATATCTGAAATAGGGTCCTCAGGGATATCAACTCCATCCCAAAGCATAGAAATGTCTGTGGACTTCAACTCACCAACGTCACAATGAAGTCTAACCATATCAGCCCTCAAGGCTGTCAAATCACTAGCTTGGTGATCACTCCTCTCACATGCCTCAACCCTCATAGTAAGTGCGTCTAACACTAGGCCAGGGGATGTGATCAACTGGCGCCATCCCCGTAGCTCTTTTCGAATGGGGAAAAGTTCGGCCTCAATAGAATGATCAATCATGGAGGTAAGAACTACCTCAACTCTCGCAGCACACACATCAGTCGAACAAGCGAGGTGGACCATTTTATAGATCATGGCTTTAGTCAGTGGGGGTAGGAGGTAGCAGTAGTCACAGAAGTAGCAGGGGCAGAGGAGCTAGGCATACCTATTGGCTCACTGGCTGGAGTGGGAGGAGTAGTATCCATCTCAATAGTCTCTACATTGGCAGTTGGGGATGTATCCACCGGTTCTGCCCTCCTCCTCTCAGACTCATCCTTAATATATCCGCCTCGATCCTCCAACTATCAGTAGAAGAGGTTGGAATGACTTCCACATCATTTCTGGCTACGAATGACACTCCACCCCGGTGACATAAATCACTGATGAGAAAAGGGAAAGAAAGTGAGGTCTGACTCTTCTTGATCCTCATGGCCATCTCCTGCGCTATAATCGACCCCAGGTTAAGCTCTCCCGATAAATAATGCACCACAGAAGTGAAGACTTCGGGTTTCAGAGGATGGACTTATTCTATGATGGTATCAGGGTGTTTTTGATGATCCTGAACTAGTACCGAGCAGCAACGTGAATGTCCCTCTTCTCAATCGAGACCCTCGATCTATCCATGAATGAGATATATCAGACAACATTGGGGTCAACCACCACTTCAAGTCGTCTAACGACTTGGTCTTGAGAATCGTGGTCAATGTATGTGTCACCGGGACCATGCAAGAAAGTAGCTCATTTATATCTGTCTCACTGCATTTGACCTTCTTCCCCAACACCTAAACAAACTCTAATGGTGGTTGTTCTCCAGCATTCTTCTTCCCTTTCGGGAGCAACTTGGCATAACTATGGTAGAATTCTCAAACCATGTCGGCACATAAGAGTTATGGGTCTTTGTGAATTTCTCAAATTTGTGGAATCAGAGTGTGTCCCAGAATGCTAGATACATGTCCACTACCCCATCGGTGGACAACCTCATCTCCTCCAGAATTGTTCTCATACCAGCAGCTTCAGCCTGTTCATCAAGCATGGAGGAGGTGCCTGGGCTGGGGGCACTTGTGGTGCCTGATTTGTCGTGTGTCCTGGAGGTGGTGGAGCTATCGAGAGTGCCGGGAGTCTAGCCGGATCATGCAGCACATTGGAGCATAATTCAGCATGTGTTCGCTTAATGGTATAATCATCGGTTGGTTCAGACTCGTAGACTGGAGTCCTAGATCCCTCATCATTCTCCCTTTCAGTCTCGAATGTAGTGAGGTGGGTGGATTAGAAACCCATGTTGTCGGAGCTGGAGCTGCTCAGATTAGGCTCCGTAAGTTGTTTTCCCTTACCCCGACAACTTGTCTAAGCGGGTCGAGGTCTCGTAGATCTTGGAGGTGCAACCTCCGCAGCAATTTCTACTCCTTTTTCCCTTTTGCGTTGTTGGGGACCCTAAAACTGAAACTTTTGATCTTGCCATATCTGTCAAACCAATAACCAACACGAATTCAATTATAAAGGGTTAGTAAAATATCACATTCAAAAGTGCAGGAAAATTCATCGATCTACTCAGCGATTCACCGAAGTCATTTAGCGAGCCTTAAATAGCTCACCAAATATTACAGAACAAAATCTCAGAACTTCAGCATAAAACATCGATTGGATAGAATATTTTGTGAGTCTTTAAACTTGATCGGTGATATGAAGGTAGCTCACTGAATTTTACAGAGCAAATTCCAAAAAACTATCTTCGAAAAGGAGAGATCGAAGTCATTCGGCTAGTTGCCGAGTTAACTCGTCGAACACATGTGTATCACCGAAAATTACAAAACATACAAGCAATAATTTAAGGCAAAGAAGGCGATGAGGGGTGTCAGTCGGTGAACCGCTGAGTCATTCGACGAACTTGACTAAGCTCGCCGAATGGTCCATCGTGTCAGATTTTCACCTCGACTCTCAATTCTGAACAGACAGCCTACAATAACCCAATTCAAGCTCCAATCAATGCAATTCATGACTAGCCATACTACTACTTACCCCGGGGTACTCAGATTTCCCCCAAATTATCTAGATTCGACCAAACAATGCCTTTTCCCTTAAGAACGACGTCACCCGATCTATCATTGGGAAAATTAAAGTTGTTTAGTGCAATTCGAGTTACTCAGACTTCACCCATACAATACCCAACATGCAATTCGAGGGAGGGAAAAACCTTTCATAAAATGCATCAGTGAGCTCCTCCCAAGAAGTGATTGATTCTCTTGGTAATTCGGTCAACCACTTCGTTCCTTCCCCCATTAGAGAAAAAGGAAACAAACGAAAACAGACTTACTCCTGAGTGATGTTCTTGAAAGAAAATGGCTCACATACATCCACTAAGTTTCTGAAGTTGTCATGATGGTCCTCATGAGGGAGTCGTCAAAAGAGACCCTTCATTTTCTACAGCTGCAACATTGTGCTAGTCATATGAAGTATCACATTGCCCAGAGTAGGAGGCAATCGAATAGCACCCGCACTTCCCAACTGATCCTCATTGACATCATGCAAATTCCTGATGTCATCGTTGTTCCCAAGTTGGCTGGTGTTACTCCCGTTTACACTCATCTCTTCACATGTTTTAGAGATGCCAACAAAGAACAAAAATAAGATGATTCAACTACAACAAAATCAGTTCACGACAAAACATCAATAAATTAATTCTAAACACTACTCCCAGGTAGCGATGCCATTTTTGATAACGGTCAACTACACTTCATCAAATGCTAAGTGTAGGTGATCACTAACAAGTATAAACCCAACTAATAGTTAGGTTTGATCCCACAGGAAGTGATACAGTAGAGAATTTAATTATGAAGTAAGATTGTGTCCTAATCGTTTATAGTAGTAGTGGTTTTGCAAATTAAAGTAAATCTCAAAGTCTCGATGATTAATATCAAATGGGCGAATATGGGTAACTAGTTTACGACAACCAAAACGGGGAGTAAATATTTAGAGAGTGATCCTTGGGAGTGTGATAAGTTGAAAGCTAATTTCGCATAATGGGTGATTAATAGTTACTCAAAGATGTTGACTATTGGTGGATATGCTAGGTTTTAAGTGCAATAGCCATTTCTCAATCAACTATTGCGATTCAAGTGAGTTCTTTCGAACCTCAACAAGCAAAACACAATCGAACAACCCAATTCCTTAATTAAGCCACTTTCTCAAGTTGGATTTGTACGAATGCAATAAAACCCACTTCCACAAGCTAGATTCCTGAAGATGCAATCAATACAATTATAAGCTAATAATTCACCACTAATACCTCTTTCTCAAGCAAGCATAGAGTACTAAGCTAGAATTGCATTTGCAACTACAATTCCTCAATTAAAACATGAACAATTAATTGAACCCACTTCAAAACAATAATAAAATCAGTAACTAACAACACCCATTCGCTAATAAATGAATTCAACTACATAATCACACCCCCAAGAAAAGGGGTTTTAGCCAAGCATATCGAAAAATAATAAATTTTTACCAACAAAGTTTTCCATCTGATTTGACAAAGATCTGCAATTCCCAAATGCTTAAATTTAAGCTTCAAATCTCACAATCTCTATATCTCTACTCCAAATATGTAAAAAAACAATGTTCTAGAATGCAAAAAAACTCAAAAACCCAGAAGTAAACAATGTGGGAACTCCTTCTCTTCTTTTCAAAATTGCATTTATACATTCCCAGAATTTCAACACGGAGTCAACTTGGCGAAGTTAGTCGAGTTTGCCGAACTAGTCGGCGATACTCTGAGTACTCCTCTTCTCGCCTTTTTATCAAATCTTTCTGTAGAGTTCGTCGGGCTAATTGGTCATCACCTATCTCTTCGGTGTGTCACCGAATCACTTGTTTGCTTGCAAGGTTGGTTTTTTCCATGGGTTGGAATGCTGGAACTTTAGGCGTTCTGAAGGTCCACTAGGCGAGTCGCTGAGTGGCTTTGGCGAGTACCAGCTTTTGTATCCTTCAATTATTTTTAGCTTTTTTGCTCCTTTTTGTCTCATAATGTCCTTGCATTGCTCTTTAGCCTTCATTTCTGCATATCAACATTAAAACATTAGTTATAGGCATAAAATAGGCATTGAGGACTCAAAATCCTTGAATAATAAGCCCTAAATTAGTCAAAATCCGTGACTAATCATATATTTCATTATTGTAAACAAGTGAAGGTTGAAGATCAAAAGCCGGTAGGTTTATCTCAAGATATTAGAATTCTTAGTTGGAAGTGGGAAGATTTTAACATGGACTTTATTGTTGGTTTACCACGCACCCGACGACAAGATGACTCACTTTGGGTTTTTATAGATTTGATGACCAAATCAACTTATTTAATTCCCGTGAAGGTTTCATATTTGGGGGAGGTCTATGGTAAGTTGTATCTAAAGGAAATGGTGAGGTTTCTTGGAGTGCCCTTATCCATTATCTCCAATCGTGGTGCCCAATTCACCTCTCAGTTTTGGAAATCTTTCTAAAAGGGTCTTGGTACTCGTGTTAAGCATAGTACGACATTTCATCCACAAACTGATGGGCAAGTAGAGCGTACTATCCAAACTTTGGAAGATATATTGAGAGAATGTGTAGTTGATTTCAAGGGTAGTTCGGATGATCACTTGCCTTTGATTGACTTTGCCTACAACAATAGTTATCACAAATATTGGTATGACTATATTTCTTTCCATATATGGTAGGAAATGTATATCACCAATACGTTGGTTTGAGGTGGGTGAAGTTTCCCTAATAGGTCCCGAATTGGTAGATGAGGCTATGGAGAATGTTCGGCTTATTAGAAAAAGGTTGAAAACAGCTCAAAGTCGACAAAATTCCTATGCCGATGTGAGAAGAAGAAATCTTGTGTTTGAGGTAGATGATTGGGTCTTCTTAAAAATTTCATTTATGAAGGGTGTAATGAGATTTGGGAAGAAAGGGAAGCTTAGTCCCCGTTATGTGGGCCCATATTAGATTTTGAGGCAAATTGACAAGGTTTCTTATAATAACAAGGTGTGTCTAATTCAATGTGTTCCAATGAAGGGAGGAATCAATGTGGTTCCCAACGTGAAGAATAACGTTTTCGAAATGAGGCCAGACACTTCTTGGAGGGTTTGAATGGATTACCACAAATTGAATGCATGGATTGAGAAAGATCACTTCCCAATGCAATTCATGGACCAAACTTTAGATCGACGTGCTGGAAAGGGTTGGTACTCTGATCTAGATGGGTATTCGAGCTACAACCAGATCTTCATAACCTCAGAAGACCAAGAGAAGACCACTTTCACATGTCCTTATTGTCACGAGCCAAGGTATCCCCTACGCATAACATGGCGTATAAGACCCCGGAAGGCCCCATACACGCCACTTCACATTCATCATACAAGACAATATAATATAAAATAATTGAAAGACAGTTTCAACAAATAAAAGATTTAAAGAGAAAAGCGGAAGTCTAACCATTGCCTCAAAGCCATCTCGTACATAAGATTGATCGGGGCGTAGCCCATACTTCAAGTTCGAAAATTGAAAGTAAAGACAAAAAGGAAATCAAGATCGCTCCTCGGGTAATGAGGACACACCAATTTTCAAACTTCTATACGAGATCCCGAGCCATGAAAGAGTGAATCTGTAAGGTCAGGCCCTACATTTGGGGAAAATATAGGCAAGAGTATGCGTTAGTACAAATATGTACCAAGTATGATAGCCATGCATAAAACATTTTAAAACATACTTAAAAAGGTATATCTTTCATGGTATGCAATGACAAAGCTAAAACATTATATAAAAAGGGTTAGCAGACATAAGTCAAAAAACATGGTCAATGCAATTAAACTTCATCTTAAACACATGTGAAATACTTCATGAAGTAACCTTGGTTCATTATTGTGGGAGATTTACCTTTAACCGACATATAAGACCATATGAACTATCAACATGTAATTTGGTGTCTCCCACACCGAAAAGGGGTGTCTTACTTTCCAAGGTAAGATAAAAAACTTCTAGCTTACGTGAATCCACTCGCTAATGTCTATCTAGACAATCCTATGTTGGCACATTATTTATGAGACATGGATAATCTCCACTTCTCCACTCGGTGCTAAGCATAACTCCCACAGAATATCTATTATTCTTATTCATCTTTTCTTTAAGGCACTTGGGTAATCGCTTCTTGTCCTTACATCTTGGGATATGGATAATCACTCCTTGTCTTTTATAAGAGGTCATGGGTAATCGCCGCTTGCCTCAATCTTAGAACAACTCTTTAACTTTGATTCGGTTGAGGTGAAAAGCCCTTTCAACCTTAGAATCCTTTATGTGAGAAAACCTTTCACAACAATTAAAAACAATAACAAAATATATTATTTTACTCTCAAATAAATCTACATCATATCTCATCAATTTCATAAGTACATGCACAATTTCATAATTTACCTTTCATAGTTCGGAAACCACTTTCAATCATAAATATCTAGAAAACATGGGTAAGACAAGGGTTTTTTGGGATTCATATTAAAATCATTAAATTATATCAATTTATGTATAAAATTTCATAAATCAATTAAGTAAATATACATTAAAAAGAATCCATAACATGGAAGAAAGCCCTAACTCAATTTAATGTTTCTAACTTTGTAAATTGGAGAATTTTGGAACTCCATGGAGGAAAGGGCCCCATGGATGAAAACTATCATACCTCAATTCCAAAAGTTTGACTTCAATGGTGGAATTGGAGGATTGACTTGAAAACCCTAACTTTCTTCTTCAACTTCTAGAGAGAGAATTATTCGAGAGGAAGACTTGTTCTGCTTTTAGGAATTTGAGAGAATGATTTCAATTGGAGAAATTTGGGGGTAATAGTACTTATATAGGGGTTTAGGTGAAGGGTAAAAATACATAGTATTAGGCTAGAATAATTAAGAAAAGACCTAAAAGCCCATACGAAAATAACTGTCGGCGCCCATCGACATTCCGTTGGTCGTCTACGGGCCGTTCTGGTCAGGCGTCGTTTGGGATTAGAGGCTGGAATTTGGGGCCCTGATCGACGGGACCCACCCAAAGACCATAGGTCCAACGGCGGGCCATTGGTCTTGGTCGTGGGTCACCACTTTCAACCTCTAAATTTATCGAAGTCTGGGACTTACCTACGGAACCTATTTACGGCTCGTGCATTGAATGACGGACCGTCTTAGTAAAACGTTTAAAAAGTAATTAAACTTGAAATTCTAGGAAAGCTCTACTAGCCAACCACCGACCTACCTAAGGTCCGTGTGTCAGACAACGGACCGTTGGTCGCGTCCGTCGGTTCTGACACCAGATTTTTCTGAAGGACTTAAATTTTCTCTTTTCTGAATCCAGGTATTACAATATCTCCCTCTTGGAAACATTCTTCCTCAAATGAGGTTCAAGACATCATAAAGAAGCTAGAAACTCAATCTAACAACCCATCATAAATGCAATCATATAAATGCACAAATCCGAGGTGGAAACATCAACTCCAAGCTAAAGCATGTCAAAAACATAATATCATAAAGTCCATATGCAACTCATACACAAATGCACATAAACATGTACAAATCAATCATGTAAACTCATTTTTTTCCTCAAAATTTCAGCTTTTCATGAATCATGGATAATGAGGAAATCATGCTAATATCTAACACACATGACACCCAATGAGTAAACCATTAGGAGCTAAATACCTAAAGCTTGAGTAGGGGCGGAGGGAAAGAAATCAGGATAGCGGGACATCATATCGGCCTCGGCCACCCAAGTAGCACCTTCAACTAACTGATTCCTCCAAAGAACTTTTACGGAAGCAACTTCTTTATTTCTCAACTTCGTAACTTGTCGGTCTAAAATCTAAAATAGAACCTCCTCATAAGAAAGATTCTCCTTAATTTCCAAACCTTCTAAGGAAACAATAGATGTCGGATCCCCAACACATTTCTTCAGCAAGGAGACATGACAAATAGGATGTACCAATGTCAACATATTAGGAAACTCTAGTTCATAAGAAACCTTGCCAATACGCCTCAAAATCTGATATGGGCCCACATATCGTGGACTAAGCTTCCCTTTTTTATCCGAACCTCATTACACCCTTCATGGCTGAAATTTTCAAATCGACCAAATCATTAACATTAAACTCAAGATCTCCTCTTCTGGCATCAGCGTAGGACTTTTGTCGACTTTGAGCCGTTTCTAACTTTTCTCTAACAAGTAGAACTTTCTCCATAGCCTCATGTACCAACTCAAGACCTGTCAAAGTGACTTCACGCATTTCAATGCAACCAATAGGAGATCTACACCTCCTCCCATATAGAGCCTCAAATGAAGCCATACCAATACTTGAGTGATAGATATTGTTGTAGGCAAACTTAATCAAAGGCAAGTGATCATCCCAATTACCGTTGAAGTCAATTACACATGTTCTAAACATATCTTCCAAAGTTTGGATAGTATGATCTGGTTGCCCATCAGTTTGTGGATGAAAAGGTGTACTAAGCTTAACACGATTACCAAGACCCTTTAGGAAAGATTTCCAAAACTAAAAAGTGAATTGGGTACCACGATCGGAGATAATGGATAAGGGCACTCCATCCAACCTCATGATTTCCTTCAAATACAACTTAGCATAGTCTTCCGCAAAATATGAAACCTTGATGGGAATGAAATGAGCTGATTTCATCATTCGATCTACAATGACCCAAATCGAATCATGTTGCCACCGGGTGCGAGGCAAACCAATAATGAAGTGCATGTTAAAATCTTCCCACTTCCAAGTAGGAATGCTAATATCTTGAGATAAACCTCCCGGCTTTTCATGCTCAACTTTCACTTGTTGATAATTAGGACACTTAGCCACAAATTCTGCAATATCTTTCTTCATCTCATTCCACTATAAGACCTCCCGCAAGTCATGGTACATCTTGGTGGCTCGCTCTCAGGTGAATGGGATATTGAGAACCATGGGCTTCTGACAAGATCTGTTCTCTCAAGTCATCAACATTAGGAACACATAAACGACATTGTATCAAAGCACACCATCTCCCCCTTGGGAGAAATCCTCAAATAACTTTTTAAGCACCGCTTCCTTCAATTCAACAAAATTTGGATCAAGACCTTGCTTGGCCTTCACATCAGTCACATAAGATGATTCTGAACCATTGTGAACCATAACACCACCCTTGGTAGATTCAACTAACTGAAAACCCAATCGGGCCCATCGATAATCGACTAAGAGAATCCACCACCACATTTGCCTTACCGGGGTGATAGAGAAAACTCATGTTATAATCCGTCAGTAATTCAAGCCCCTTCCTTTGGAAAAGATTTAAAAAGGAAATTAAAGATTACTAGGAAATTAAGATCTTTCCTTGGGTAATGACGAATCATCATTCTTCAAGCTTCTAAATGAGATCCCTAGACACGAAAGAGCGAATATGTAAGGTCGTATCCTACATCTGGGGAATATGTTGGCAAGAGTATGCGTTAGTACAAATATGTTCCAAGTATGATAGCCATGCATAAAACATTCAAAAACATACTTAAAAAGGTATATCTTTCATGGTATGCAATGACCAAGCTAAAACATTATATAAAGAGGGTTAAAAGACATAAGTCATAAAACATGGTCAATGCAATTAAACATCATCTTAAACACATGTGAGATACTTCTTGAAGTAACCTTGGTTCATTATTGTGGGAGATTTACCTTTAACCAACATATAAGACAATGTGAACTATCAACACGGAATCCGCGGTCTCCCACACTGAAAAGGGGTTTCTTACTTGCCAAGGTAAGACAAAAAACATCTAGCTTATGTGGATCCACTAGCTAATGTCTATCTAGACAATCATATGTTGGCACATAGTTTATGAGACATGGGTAATCTCCACTTCTCCACTCGGTGCTAAGCATAACTCCCACAGAATATCTATTATTCTTATTCATCTTTTCTTTAAGGGGCTTGGGTAATCGCTTCTTGTCCTTACATCTTGGGATATGGGTAATCGCTCCTTGTCTATTATAAGAGGTCATGGGTAATCGCCGCTTTTCTCATTCTAAGAATAGGTCATTGACCTTGCCTCAATTTAGAAGAGCTCTTTAACTTTGATTCAGTTTAGATGAGAAGACCTTTCAACCTTAGATCCCTTTATGTGAGAAAACCTTTCACAACAATTAAGAACAATAACAATATATATGATTTTACTCTCAAACCAATCTACATCATATCTCACTAATTTCATAAGAACATGCATAATTCCCTAATTCACCTTTTATAGTTTGAAACCCACTTTCAATCATCAATATCTAGAAAACATGGGTTAGACATGGTTTCATGGGGATTCATCTTAAAACCATTAAATTATATCGATTCAAGCATAAAAGTTCATAAATCAATTGAGTAATCAAGATTGAAAAGAACCCATGACATGGAAGAATGCCCTAACTCAATTGGAGATTTCTAAGTTTGTAAATTGGAGAATTCGGGAACACCATGGATGAAAGGGCCCCATGGATGAAAATTGTCATACCTCAATGCCAAAATCTTGAGTTCAATGGTGGAATTGGAGACTTGACTTGAAAACCCTAGCTTACTTCTTCAACTTCTAGAGAGTGAATTATTTGAAAGGAAGACTTGTTCTTCTTTTAGAAATTTGAGAGAATGATTTTAATTGGAAAAATTTAGGGGTAAAAGTAGTTATATAGGGGTTTAGGTGAAGGGTAAAAGGACATAGTATTATGCTAGGATAATTAAGAAAAGACCCAAAAGCCCTTTAGAAAATAACTGTCGGCACCCATCGACGGTTAGACCGGTCCGTTGGTCAGACCACGGGTCGTTCTGGTTGGGCGTCCTTTGGGATCAGAGGCTGGAATTTGGGGCCTGATAAATGGGACCCACCCATGGACCGTGGATTTAACGACCGGCCATTTGTTGCGATCGAGGGTCACCACTTTCAACCTCTAAATTTCTCTAAGTCTGGGACTCACCTACGAGACCTATTTATGGCTCGTGCATTGAATGACGAACCGTCCTAGTGGACCGTTGAAAATGTAATGAAACTTGACATTTTAGGAAAGCTCGACTGGCCAACCACAGACCTACCTACGGTCTGTGTGTCAGATGACGGACCGTTGGTAGCGTCCGTCGGTTCTGGCAGCAGATTTTTCTGAAGGACTAAAACTTTCTCTTTTCGGAATCTGAAGTTTTACATTTATGAGACATTTGCTTTCAAGAGAATTCCATTCGTCTTGTTTAACACAACAACTTTTCAACATTGCATAATGTTTATATTTTCCGATATGGTTAAAGTTACGATAGAGGTATTTATGCATGATTTTTTGTTGGTTGGTGTCTCGTTTGATGATTGCTTGATACATTTGAGTGATGTGCTGAATAACTCTGAAGAATTTAATCTTGTACTCAACTGGGAGAAGTTTCACTTCATGGTATAATATGGCATAGTTCTAGGCCACCGCATTTCACAAAAAGGTATTGAGGTTGATAGAGCAAAGGTCAACGTGATTGAAAAGTTGCCACCCTATCTCTGTGAAAGTTGTTAGATGTTTTCTAGGGCATGAATGATTCTATAAGAGTTCTATGAGTTTCTTGTTGTACTCTTCACATTTGAGATTTTAGATCCTATTTTCTTGGCACTAAAGTCATTGTGCATAATGATCACTTTTCTAAAAGATGATATTCGTATAAAGAAAATCGAACAGATTTTAAAAACCCCGGAGATGGTCAACAAGATCCAAGACCGCAACGACGGTCGCATCCCTTACAACCAATTAACATATGGTGGCTTGGTAAGCACTATCAATATTGTAGGGTTAGAACTCTGCACAGATATCAAGCTTAAACACCAGCTCAAAAAAGAGCAATCTTCTTCCAGGAGAGAACTTGGAAGCTTTTGTCAAGATTTTGGATTTATCACTCCACCTGATAAAATCAAGAAGGATAAGAAAGAAAAATCTTATCGAAAGAAATCTCGAAGGAAAGATGATTCTTCCAGACCTAAAAGAAGGAAACATAGGTCCAGGAGACCTAAGAGTCCCAAATCAGATGTTTGTTGGACATGTGGCAAGACAGGCCACAAGGCTAGTGAATGTCGCTCCAATGGCAAAAAGAAGAAGATGAATTTCATTAAAGAACTTTTGATATGTATATCATAATAGATCCTATATACCCTGCATAAGTCTGGTAAGATTATTATACTTGTTAAAACTAATTTTGTACTGTAAGTCCATCAGACAGTATTTTAATCTCTATGGAAAATAACCAGCATACTTTAAATAGTATCAATCTATCCTCTCAAGCAACAAGAATTGCTAAACTAGAAAATGATTTGCAAAACTGGAATATACCAGAAGAACCTTTCAAAAAGATTTACCATCTAGGTAACTTCAGTTTTATTACTCGTCATAATATTAAGACCTGCGAGTCTACTATTGCTATTAATAATTCTTTAGAAATTATTAGATTGCTTAAAGATAATGATATAAATGGTTATAAAACTGATTATAATTATTTGCATATTGGTTTAGTGCAAGTAGCTGTTAAGCCTCTCTTTAGAAAAGGCCTTGATATTCCTGTTTGCGTCATCCTTAGAGATGGCAGATTTTTAAATTTTGACGACTCTTTGTTAGGAGTTTTGTAGAGTAACCTTGCAGATGGACCAGTTTACTTCAACTATTATCCAAACTTTTCTCTTGACATTAATGATCCTAATGTCATGGATTCTTTGACTCTTAATGTCAAAACTAAAAATTTGAATAGGCCTTACTTTAGTAGAAATAGCCTGTTCATTGTTTTAAGTGGATCATCAGTGTCCACAAAATTAAAATATGTATAGCAAGGTTTGATAAGGTGTCCTATATCAAAGTTGCCATAGTCTTTGTTTAATGCCATGATTGGCAAAACCTGTGAAACAAGGAAATCAAAAGTTTCTTCTTTTGGAGGTGAGGGAATGGTTTTGGTTAACTGTGGGTTAACCGCTTGGGCAAAAGACTCTGGGGTTCTCATAGTGTAGCTTTCTTTAGTTTGAACTGAAGATTTTGATGAAGATCCTTTTTCAAGGGAAATTGTAGGTCTGAGGTTTAGTACCTTTGGCTCTGGGCAAGGTAGTTTGGGATAATCAGCTAAAGCTGTGAATTTGTTTGTGAAGGACATTTCTGGCCTTGGTTGTGTTCCAGTTTTTGCTGGAGTTAAAGGCGGGAGAACAAATGGCTCTTGCTAAGTAAAGCATGTTTGTAATGGATGAAGATATCAATGAAGATATCATTTTGGGTATACCTTTTATCACTCAGATAAAACCATATTTTACTGATTTAAACGGTATTAATACTACTATCTTAGGAAAAACTCTCCATTTTCCTTTTGTCAAAACACTTTCACAGGATGAAAGTAATTTCATCAGAAAATTACTTATTCTGAAAATCTCTCTCTCTCTCTCTCTTGTAAAAACAACTTATGGAGCTTACTATGCAATAAACTTGTGAGTGTTTCTATTTCTTATTATTTTAATTTCCATACACTTTCCATACTTATTCCGCATGATCTAAGATCCTTGAAATGTTTTGTCCAGATCGCCACCTAGACTTCTGGAAAGAACGATTCATCAGCGGATTGCCTCCTCTCTTTTCTGACAAAGTAGTTTGTCTGTATTGAGAATGAGGTTTTTGAGTTCTAGAAGGAACTTATTTCTGGCTTCATCGTCATTGATGTGCTGGATGACATCAAAGAGAGCTTCTTTCGAGTGATCCGAAAGTACTTGAATTCTGGAGGGTATATTATCGCAAGTGTAGAATGCCTCAGTGCATTTGCAATCTTTTCCCGACTGGCTTCTATCTGACTCGTAGTCAAGGTTGATGTCTTCGTCATCACTGTAATCTTCAGAGGTTCCTGAGGATTCAGAGAATGGTTCATTAAGGATGGTAAGGAGTTTCTCCTTGGTTTCTTCATCAATGTTGAAAAGGTTGATCTTCTAAACCTAAAGCCCGTCCTATTGTGGAACCTTTCAGCATGAAACAAATCATGAATCGTCAAGATAGCCAGTCTGAACCTTCCATTTTCTGACTTACGCAAAGAAGTCTCTAGTCTCAAAGAAGAAATTAGAAATATCAAAGCACGACTCATCATAGTCGAAAAACTTAATTAAAAATAATTATGTCTTGCCTTAGACAGTATATATACTTAGCTGCTCATACTAAGTATGTGTACTACCAACTTGGCTCTGATACCATTTCAAGGATCTTAGTCCTTACTTTGTCAGCAAAGAGAGGAGGCAATCCGCTGATGAATCGTTCTTTCCAGAAGTCTAGGTGGCAATCTGGACGAATCATAACTTTGCTAAGGAAAGCATGTTTGTAATGGATGAAGCTGTCTAAGTTAGGGCAGCTTAGGTTGTTTAGGATCTGGAGACTCCTATCCTGGAAGAGTTTTGGTTCGCCAATGAAGTGCTTGGTGATATGGTAAATGAGAGTAGCACAACCATCTTCCTTAGTAACCTGGGAAGTAGTTTGTGTGTTTCCTTTGGTTTTGACCACTGTTTCTGTTGCAGTGGCATTAATGATAAGATACTTAGTCTCTTCATTGCAGTAGTTGTCCCACCAGTGTTTTAGCATTCCAGTGAAACCAGCAGCAATCATGGTGGCAGCTTCTTTGTCTGCCGAGCCTCTCATTTTGTAGGCAGTGATCGCAACACCCATTTTTTTTCATGGAGTTTGTTGTAGATTTGGTGCTCAGCCAATCCATCAGTATTCCATTCCGTGATGCTTCTTCCTTCATGAGAGGAAGTGGACAAGAATGCATTTTCTTCATACTGCAAGTCAGGGAAAGAAGGTTTGTTGTGATAGTTTTTCATGTTGTGAAAACGGCTGTTGGAAAGCTTTTGGAGGAGTGTGGATTTCTCCTGGAGGGTAGAGACTTTCTTAGGAGTCTTGCCTTCTTTTTTGGAAATATTAAAATTGGTCAATTGTTCATTGATCTTTTCAAGAATATTTCCTGATACTTCAAAATTTTCGGAGAGTTTGGGGAATTTTTCTTTTGAAAATTCTGGGAGTTTGAATCCTGGATTAGGTTCGATATTGTGGTTGGATGAGGTAGAAGCTGGGGTAGGTCTTCTGCTGATGGTAGGTTTGGTATCTTCTATTTGTCTGGAAATGACATGAAGAATTTGGTTTGAGTAGTTGTTTTGTTCTACTACTCGGTCTATATCAGCAGTGGTGAGTAAAGCACCAGTCTTATCACTCTTCTCTTTAAAAGGAGAAGCTTTGATTACTGTACCTGCAATAGGAATATTAATTCCTTCTAGAGGAGGGGTAATAGATTCAACAATCTGATTGGAGGAAGTGTACCATTTGTTAATGATAACTTGCAAGGATTCATTCTGGTCTTCCATTTTACCAGTCATTTCAAACCATTTGAAGAATTCTATTTCACAACCAATTCTTCTCATGTCTGTCATCCAAGAATCTCTAAACGATTCTCTTTGAGGAAGAGTATAGGTAGCTACATACCATTTTCTCTTCTTTTGGTTGCTTTGGTTGATCCATTGCTTATGTAAGATATCTGGGTTTGGTTCAAAGACCTCATTTGTTTTGAGCATTCCGATCCACGCCGGTTTCTCCTTTGGTGGTTCCATTTCACTAGCTGAAGGACTACCGGGGAGGTCTTGGTAGAAAACTTTCGGGATGTTTCCAGAGAAGTCTACTCCTGTGACTTTGCTTTTGCTGTTGTCAGCAATAGTGTAAAGATCATCTTCCTCTTCGGTTTCCTCCGGGGTTTTTGAAGGAGAAGTTGGTCTAGGTGCGAGTCTCGAGGGACAAGAAGTAGAGGGACCAGACCAAGACGACCTTTGATAAGAAGAAGATCTCAAATTCTGGTTGTCAAGAAATTTGAGTTCTATAGGCCCGTCAGGGAATTGAACGACTTTTTCAATCTGAGAAAAGTTAGGAATGACTTGAATGAATTCTCTTTAGTGCTTCTTGGAACTCAAGGTACTACATCTAGTGACCTTAACACTTAGGAAAAATTTAAATTCCTTGGTAAAAACTTATTCACTACGAATGATGGTTCGAGTCTTAGTTCAAAAAATTTCCGGAGTGATACAATATCTCCCCCTTGGGATCATTCGTCCTCGAATAACGACTGGACTTGGTATGGAATGGGGTTACTCTTATCAAGGTCTGATTCTAATGGTACGCTTTCACTATATTCAAGATTAACCCAAATCCTTATGTTCGGGTTCTATAACTCTCTATAGGGAATCTCATCCCGAGATTATTACTCCTTACCACCACATTAGGCTCATATCAAGAACCACCTAATGTTTAACAACACCACATTCAAGCTTAGTACTCTAACAACTCCATAGACTCCTACTAACCAGCTCCTTAAGAAATTCTCAACACTTGACTTGATTTCTCATCTTATCATCTCCCCCTTAGGTCTAACGCTGATACTTGAAAGCTATGGACCTATTCCACCATCTCTAACTGGTCTACATCCTCTTTTACTCTAACACTCGGGAGAAGTTTATCTCATGACTACCGAACTCTCTATAAGCGGGTACTAAGACCTCTTTCTAAGGTGTTTCTCTTAACCTCTTATGATTGCATACCCTCTCGGTACACCTCTTTATGATCTTGTTACTCTAAATGTTAGGATCTCTCACTGGTACTACTCATATTCATTGCATCAAACATTTCAATTTCTCACCTACTCAATGTCAAGTCTACCTGATCAATCTCAAGACTAACATCATCACCCTCATGTTTCCATTCTTTGGATCATGACACTCATCTCAAATTCAAGCTTAATGTTCATTACTAAACCAGAATATCAATCGATTGCTCACCTACTATGTTATACCTCATTACTTGATCAGTTCTATAATCTTCTGAACATCATGACTCTCTCAAACAAATCATAAGCCTAGCTTAGATATATCACTTTATGAATACTTTTGCTCTTCTATTTGACACTTACACTTGGTCATTACCTACACAATGACACTTCATCACAAACTCCTTCTAGCTAAAACACACTCTACCTCCTATGATGGTATCTTCACAACTCATCACTTCTTAGTCTACCCATAAGGGAAAACTCCTCATTAATAACTTACTAGGTGCATGACTATAGTAACATAGCTTGTCGAAACACCATCTCCCTTACTTAGATTACTAAACCTCTGCATACTTTCCTCTAACTCTGGGCACTTTCACTACTACTGCTCATGATCTCGTAACTCATACTACCTTTTTGAGTGAAAATATTACCCAATCTCTAAACATACTCCCTCATAAGGATTTAAGCTAAAACAAGGCTTAGAGAAGAAAGTACAACTCATTTTTAGCTCAAATGCACGATTCATATGAATATGGGAAACTGAACACTTACTCACTCATGGGCTTCTCTCAAGCCCCTCTAGAGTCTCATGACTTCCTCAAGATTTTGCTAAGAGTAACTCATTGATAAAGAACTGACTTTGCTATTCAATCACCTCTAGTATGGGGGGTAGTCGAATGGATATGTGAACGCATGAGTTAGAATAAGTCTTTATGACATAGCTCTATTGCACGATTCAAAGTATGAAAGAGGAGAAACTTTTCTTAAATATCTACAGTCCCTCATTTATAGAAGTGGGGCCCTCACAACGATAAACAAGATCCTACTGACACGGCTTCATAGACACCCTAGGACACTTGAACTCTGTGCTCTGATACTAAGTTTTTCACAACCCGAGCCTACACTCTGGATGTGGCCGGTACTCGAGAACCATTGCTGGTCCCCAAGCGAACCCTCATCCTGGCAGACTACAAGTGGAAGACTAACTCAAGCATACAAAGCTTAAAAACTGAATAAAAATTCATGAAAACTCAAATACAAAGTTTTAACTCAAATGAAAAACTCTGAATAAAATAATATATTCAAATCACCACAAAATAGGCAACTTAAGTCTTTAAAACATTTAATAAATTAAATGAGCAGACTTCTGAAACTCTACTGTCTATCTATGAAGCCTCTAACTGACAAAGATGGAAGTCGGGACAAGACCCACGACATCCTAACAAAACTGAAAAGTAAATGAAATCCTCCGGAAGTAAGGAGGCTCACCATAGCTAACTCGAACTCCATGTGGTATCAACGAAGCTCTTGTAGATGACCCTGAATACCTGTATCTGCATCATGAAACGATGCAGGACAAATGACTCAGTACGTGGAATATACGAGCATGTAAGGGGAATTCTAAAGCATAACATAAGCTTGAACTTGATAAAAGGGAAACATACTTACCTCTCCTCAATTCACTCAACTCAACTCAATTCAACTCAACTCAAAGAAACATAGTTCAACTCAATGATAAGATACTCAACTCTGGGTACTCAACTCTGGATACTCAACTCTAGATACTCAACTCAATATAGAGAAACAATTCATATGCAATATATGGAAAGCTTTTAAAACAGTAGAAAACAACTTAGTTTGTATGCAAGGATACCAAATAAACTCTACTGTATATGAAAATACAAAGTAAACTATATGTATATAAGAACACAAAATATCTCTGTGGGAGTCTCTCTAACCGACAACCATCAACTAAGTGGATCCACTAGTTTATGCTAAAAAAATATTAAGGAATCATCTAAAAAGTATGACCCTTTCTACCCACGTTGGCTACATGGTTTATGGAGACTTGAATTATCTGAACTCGTCCCCATATCGGTGCTCAATACTACTCCCAAAAGGTAACTAGCTCATATGTTTTAAAACATAACTCTTTCTGTGGTTTGAGATTATTACTCAAAAACTAGCTTAAAAGCTCTCTTGGAAATCGGTGTTTCCTCTCTTGTTTAAATGTGAAAATATTTTTCTCTTGGGAATACATAGTTCCCATATAATCTTTTGAAGAAATGAACTTCACTCTTACTCTTACTCAACTCAAGTGCTCAAGTCTTAAAACAAGTTTAGAAAAATTTGTGAAAGACTTCTCAAAATAAGGTTCATGCCGAATTATGGACATGAACGACTCAATCCAAGGTTTTCAATAACCATACATAGAACTCAATACTCGTAACTCAAGAACTTTAATGATAATACTCATTTCCAGAATTCTCGACTCAGAGGGTTCATGCGGAATTATGGGCATGAACTACTCAACTCAAGGACTCAAAGATACTTCTCATCTTAAGACTGCTCGACTTATAGGGTTCATGCGGAATTATGGGCATGAACTACTCAACTCAAAGACTCCATGGGTAATATGTAACATTTTCATGATTAGGAATAAAATCTCAAAAGGATTAGGAACTCAATGCTAAAAGCCTTAGAACTCAAAGATGCTACTCCTCTCAAAGACACTCAATGTATAGAGTTCATGCGGAATTTATGAGCATGAAAGACTCGACTCAAGGGTCTAAAGAACATTATAAAGCTCATGTATACAACTCTTCTTTTCTCATACTTACTTCCTCAAGACTTAGTTCAAATCGATAGTTGATCTGAAAGGATTCACAATTGAACTCAAAGACTTTCTTAAACTCTACTCTTAATTCTCTCTTGAATGTGAATTATGAATTCAAGAGTTATGGTTCGTGATATGAAGGATCTCGTGATGATAAATTATACTCATGAATACATTCTCCTCACTCTTATACTCACTTGCTTGAGTGATGAAACAAGTTATTAGAAATTGTAGAAGACTACTCAAAAAGACTCAAATGGACTTTCTCGAAATGTTTGAATAAACTCTCAAGACTTAACTTTTATTTTACCTTGAATTTGAATTATGAATTCAAGGTTATGATTCATGTTATGAATGATTTCTAGGTTTTTAGAAGTAGCTTAGAGTAGTTAGAATCGAAAGGGAGTGAAAGTACACTTTAAAAGAACTCAAACGGAGCAACCGACTGCAAACTGGACGTGGCAGGCGACCCTGGCGCACTGAGTGGTGCGGGGCTCCAGCCCCTAAACTACAAAACATAATTTGGGGCGCACTGGCTGGCGCGACGTACCAGTCCCCAACCCAAAAAACCCGATGAATTTCTTTGCTCGTTTTCTCACCTTAACTCGCCTAGAATCGAACGGTTTCTTCCCCAATCACTTGAATTCGATTACTTAACATAATTACACTCTAATCTACTCAATACAACTCTCAAAACACTCACCTTCATCTCAAGAAATCATTAAAACCCTAACACAACAAGATTTAGGATGAACTTCAAGAATATTTCTCATGAACTCATCAAGAACTCTAATCTTTCAACTTCAAGAATGAAATTGGACTGAAAATAACATGATTGGCGTGTGGGTGAATAAAATCAACACTATGGAAGATTACATACCTCTTAGGGATTAAAACCATGGCGAAAATCCGCAACAAAATGCAAGAATCTCAACGAACGCTTTGATCCTCTCCTCTTTTCTCTTCTTTTCTCTTCTTGAACTCCCAACTAAAACCCTAGGCGTATATTAGGATTATAAAACTGAACCTAATAGGATTAGACCCTTAAAACCTTACTAAAAATGAATTAAATCTAATTTGGTAAGGAAAAGACCAAAATACCCCTTACTATTTTCGGGTAACTTTCCTTAACTGGACAACCTGACTTCAAAAGGTCATATCTCGCTCATCCGACCTCGAAACTTAGAAAACTCGGTGGCATTGGAAAGATAATTCAAATATCTTTCATTTTCCATATCATGGCACACATAACTCATCTTGTACTGAGAGTTATAGTCATTTGAAGTTAACCCAAAACTTAGAAGAACTTAGGAATAACTTGAATGAATTCTCTTTAGTTCTTCTTGGAACTCAAGGTGCTACATCTAGTGACGTTAACACTTAGGAAAAAATTAAATTCCTTGGTAAAAACTTACTCACTATGAAGGATGGTTCAAGTCTTAGTTCAAAAAATTTCCGGGGTATTACACTGATGAGTGGTGATCTGATCTCAACAAAATCCCTATTGACGATAAAAAATATCTATATATGCATCATGAAATGATGCAACGTCGAATGACGTCAGTACATGAAATGTACTATATGTAATAAAGTTGAATGAAATAGATAACTTAACTGAAGGACTGAAATAACTCAACTGAAGTAAAGCATGAACATAAAGTAGAGATCATTTAAGCTTTACAATATAAAATGCAATCACAACAAATACCTATTATATAAATATACATACTTTACTACAATAGAAAGTTTTTCTAACCAACAACCATCACTATGAGTCTCGTGATGATACATCGTCTTACCCATGGTTCTAGAGATGTCTTATACCTTGCCGGGATATAGGCCGCAAATTTAACTTATGGATCCACTAACAAGCCCTCAACAAGGTGGGGTGAGGAGTCGCCTAAATTACGTTACAATCCTATTTACGCTAGTGGCAACCCTTATAGAGTTTAAGTTACGATAACTTTGACCCCTAATCGGTGCTCAATACTACTCCCAAATTATAGATATGCATGGTCATATAAAATACTCACTGAGTTGAGATGATACCCAAAGGACCCTCTTTAAGGGATAACTGAACTTTAGTTTATCTGTCTGAAATTCTTCTATGCTTCTGAAAACTCTTTATACTCTTCTTGAAATAATACTTTCTTTCTAAATGTATACATAATACATTTGGGATCATTAAAGTTTCCTTAAAACTCTTCTCAAAATAATGCTTTAAAATTACTCTTGGACTCTCTTTAAATTCCAAAATCAATTCATGCAATAATTGCACAAAGGCTTTAACAAAAACTCAAATAGCAAGTTCATATGATAATAAAAACATGAAAAAGTACTCAAGAAGTCAAATACATAAAGTAGCATAATCAAAATACTCAAGAATCAAGAGTCGGAATAAGAATCCAAACCCAATTCGAAAAGTCATGGAACTTTGGGTAGAACACTAGATTAACTCTTTACTGACTGAATTTATATGTAGGGCGTGAGGACAAACTTAATCAAACACTATGAATAGCCTTACATATATGGAAGAACAATGTTCTTGGAGAAAATTTAAAGAACTTGAAGAAGATGCTTGAAAATCCCAACTTTCTCCTCTTGGATCCTTGATCTAAGTCTTGGGAGTGTTAATGAGAGTGTTAGGGGTGAACTATACTAAAAAGGACCTTAATTAGGTGTAAAAATGTCAGTGCTTAGACTTAGATTGCTGGGAAAAGACTAAACTGCCTTTGTTAAATACTGTTAGGATCGTTTACGAGAGGGCAACTATGATCCATATAAGCTTCTATGGACCGTACTATCCACTCGTGGTTCCCACTACTAGAGACAAACTTTTGAGTCACTTTCTATGAACCCCATCCTATGGGTCGTAGGGTTTCCTATGGCCCATAGGGTCCTCTCATAGAACCTCTGGTACAAAATTCCTTGAAGTCCATGAAACTTTCCACGAACGAACAACTATGGTCTGTAGGTCCTTCTACGGGCAACCCTGGCTAATCGTAGAGAACTATACTGGGGCTAAACATTTTGAGGATTGACTATGAGCTATTAACTATGGTCTATAGGTCCTTCTACGGCCCGTACAAGCTATCTGTAAAATCTCAAGATGTAGAAATTTTACTAAGTTTGGAAACCCTACTACGAGCCTCTTTTACGAACCGTACATCCTCCTACGGTCCATCCTATTGATATGTGGATAATCATCTTGGAATTGAAAATTTCAAATTTCCATCTCAACTTTTACGACCCCCATATACGGACCGTAGGTGGTCTCGTCCAAACTGGCACCAGTAACTTTCTGCAATTTCTAGTTTCCAACTCACTTACCAATTCATGAGGTGTTACCCTAGGGTTCCAAGGATCTCAAGTCTCTATTGAGGAATTGACCTAGGGTTTCTATCAAGGTACGTAGGAACTTCATCAAAGGGTGTATTTTCACCCATTGAGTTCCAAAGAAACCTCAATTTCTCAATTATGATTCTTCCTCAATTCTAGAATTTCATGATTTCTATTGAATTTCAATTTATTATTCATGATTGATCTTATTATTCATGATTTGATCATAATTGAATATTTTTAATGATATTTTCATGAACGTCATACAATGCAAGTATTTTTATGATAATGACTAAGCTATTTCAATATGCATGCATTATGTTGTGAAGATTTTCAAGAATCAAGGATGCTTTAAGATAAAGTATCATTCACTTTATATGATTATCATAATTTAGATGCTTCAAATAAGTGTATCTCAAATTTATGTTATGAAATCATGATTTTAAGAAGCTACTCTTATGATTATCAGATTTTCCATGAATGATTCAGTATTACCAGTTTCTTATTGTTTTCTATGAATATGATTATGCATGTTTTCTGTTGGGTGATTACTTAGAACCGAGTTGGGCTAGTGGTGATTACCCAAGTCTCAAAACTACGTGTCCCCATAGGACATATTTTTTATAGACTTTAGCTAGTAGATCCACCTTAGCTAATGACTCATGGTCCTTACCTTGGTAAGTAGGACACTCTATTTTAGGTGGGAGAGAAGAACATTGAACTCTATATTATAGCTCATATGATTTATGTCGGTTTATGATATCTCCCACATATATTATGATTATGATATTCAGAATATTGCATGACCTTGTACTATGTCTTCAGAATCAGATCATCAGTTTCATGTTATGTTTACTCGGTCATTGCATTATCATGTTTTACAAATTTATCATGTTATCAGGTTATGTTTATGCATTTCTCCATATTCAATACATTTTGAGAATTGATCGCATACATTTCTGCCTATATTGTTTCATAATATAGGTGTTGACGTATCACATCAGGATTGTGGTTAGTAATGTAACATCTGAGAATTAGAAGTTGAGTTTGGAAGGGGAAAACTTGTATTTTTGTACTGTGCAATTTCTTACAAGCCCACCTACGGACTGTAGGAAGTTCTACGGGTCGTAGGAAGGTAATCCTAGGACTTGAGTTGAATTTTTGAAAATGTCAAATCTCTGGCGAGTGTCCACAGACCACCAGGATAGTCTGTAAAAGCTTGTACGAGCCGCAGAAGTATCCGTAGAAGTGATCTAGAGTTAGTAAAATTTTGGACTAGATTTTGGGTTCTACGAGAGGGCCCTACATGCCATAGAAGTTTCAACAACCTATAGGAAGGGTTTCATGGAAATGGACCAAAATACTAGCCCCACTAACAAGTTCTATGGATGACCAGTACAGTCCGTAGAAGTTCTTACGGACTATAGGTCAAATCCTTAAAAGCACTTTGACAAATTTAAGTCAAGGACTTTTGGGTATTTTCCTATCTTTTCTACACCTATACTATATCATTTTGACCCTATAACTATCTTTACTCTTCAAAAACTACCCATTCCCTCTCAAATCACTCAAATTCTCTCAAAGGTTCTTTTCCGATTCTCTCTCAAGAACTCTCAAGGCAAAACTAGGGTTTCAAGCTTCATGGTCTCTCCCTCCATTGCTAAGGCTTTGATTACCCAATGTATGTGGAAACTTTATCAATGGATTTCTTTCATCCATTGGGTCCCAAAAAACACTCGATTCTCCTTTTGAATTTCACCTAAATTTCCAGGATTTCATGTCAAATCTTCTTGGGTTCAATTTATTATGATTTAATTATTATTATTTGATCTTATTATGCATGATTTGATTCAATTACAAGTTTCCAATTGATTTCATATGATACCATGCTTATGATTATTTTATGAATATGAATTATGATTATGAAGTGATGCATGCATCATGAAATTGAAGATTTATGAATGAAGGAGGATTTTAGATAAAGTGTCAATGACCGTGAAAGGTTTTCTCACTATAAAAATTATAATGATTTAGATACTTAGATAGTTAAGTATCATATGAACAATTTATGAAATCGTGATATTGAAAATAGCTATTCTATGATATAAAGATTATGAGTGGTAGGTATCAATAGATTCTTACCTTTCCAAGTATTATGATATGATTACAATTATGTTTATTCCGTTGGGATTCTACTTAGCATCGAGATTACTTTGAGATGGTGGCTTTACTGTTAATACAGGTTTAGTATTTTGTAGCAATCTCTTTCTCTCTAACTACATGCTCCTAGTAGGATTTGTTTTTGATAGACATAGCTAGTTGATCCACCTAGGCTAACATGTATGGTCCTTACCTTGACAAGTAGGACAACCTCTTTTCGGTGTGAGAAAGATAAGAGATTTAATATTATAGCTCACATGGTCTATGTCGGTTAATGGTAAAATATCCCACAACAGAAATATGTTTTTCTTCAAAGGTTTTATGACTTCATGATTTAATTTAAGCTTTCTTATGACTCTTAAAATGTTGCATTTTCCTTGTTCCATCATTCAAGATTTTGACTAGATAAGTTTTACTATGTTTTACTTGGTCATGCATTCCATGTTCTAAGTTTATTGTATTATAACATTTACGTTTATTCATCTTTTTCCTATATTCAGTGCATTCAAAGTACTAATACATATATTGTGATTATATTGTTTTATCATATAGGATCCAACGCTCATCTTATCGGGCGTGGCTAGATCAAAGTTACTCCACTTTTGTTTGATAATGGTGACTTCTCATGGTGGGAGGGTGAGATCACACTTTATCACTTTATGCTTTGATTTCAGTTTCACTTTCAGAATTTGTACGTGGTTTAGGGGTTGTGTCCTAACAATATTGATGATAGTAGAAGGCTTTGTCATACAATTTAGATTTTTGACATTTATATTCAGTCGTATACGTTCAAATTTCTTCTGTGATTGAGACTTTACTTGGAAACTTCATTCAATTATGCTTAGTATTGAATGTATGTTGTCTTTCTTTATGTTATGCTTATGTCAAGTGGCTTGTTTAAGGTCTCTCGGGATCCTATTTTCTATATCACATCTAGGTTATACTTTGGGTCATGAGAAACTTGGTATTCAGAGCATCAGGTTTAGAAAGGTTCTAGGAGTCTGACAAGCCGCGTGGAGTAGTCTTTTTCATAAGTGTTAAGATCTTCACGTTTATGAATAGGAGGCTAAAAGGAATTCAAGAAACTCCACTTATTTCATCATTCTAAAGTCATGTGATAGAGTTTATCTCTATAAAGTTCTTCCTCCAAACTCTTGTTTGATGCATTTCAGGATATGCCACCTTGAAGAGATAATGCAAGAAGAAATGCAGGTGATAATGTGGAGCCCAAAGTTTCTCAAGATCCAGTCAATCTTTTTCCCGAAAAAGTGTCTCATTCTAAGTTTCGAGCCGCTTTCCAAGTGTTGGCTCAAGCTAATGGAGAGGTTGTAGCTCCTATGAGCCCAATTATGGGTACTACAGTGACAAGGGTTAGAGACTTTACAAAGATAAATCATTCAGAATTTCATGGGTCCAAAGTGGATGAGGATACACAAGAGTTCATTTAGGGGATCCACAAGATTGTGGACATCATGGGAATAACTCTACTGGAAATGGCAGACTTGGCTGCTTACCAACTCAAGGGTGTTGCTCAAATTTGGTTTGACCAATGGAAAGAGGAAAGGGAATTGGATATGGGTCCCTTGGATTGGGATAAGTTCAAAGGGGAGTTTCTCGGTCATTTCTTTCCCCTTCAAGTGAGGGAGGAAAGAGTTATCAACCTAAGACAAGGAAAGATGAGTCTGAAAGAGTATGCATTGAAGTTCACTCCATTGTCAAAATATGCTTCAACTATGGTTGTCGACTCTAGGGAAAGGATGAGTAATTTTATATCGGGTGGTGGTCAAAGAGTGCCAAATTACCATGCTAATCAAGAAGATGGACATCTCGAGGTTAATGATTCATGCCCAAAAAATATAAGAGGAAAGGCTAAAGGAGAAATCTAGGGAGTTAAAGAGAAAAATATTGGGTAATGGTGACTTCTCTCACTCTAAGTTTGGTGGATATGGATGTTCTCAGTTTCAACAAAAGTTCTCCAATCAAAATTCTTCAAATAATCCAGCTTCAAAGTTCAACAAAGATAGTGTGTCTAACTGTAAGCCTTAAAGAGGTGGTGGTAATATATCTTCTATTCCCGCTAGCCAAAAGTTTGCAAGAGTCCTTTGGGGAAATGCTTAAGTGGTACCAATGTTTGCTATGACTGTAGGAAGAGTGGTTACAAGGTAAGGAATTGTCGCTTGCAAGCTAGCAAGAGTAAGGATGGTCGTCAGGTTCAACCTAGTGGTTTTGGTTTGGATGGTGCTCCTCGTCAGAGCAAATTATATGTTCTTCAGACTAGACATGATCACGAGGGTTCTCAGGATATAGTGATCGGACTAGTATGTTACAAGTATTTTATCTTCATGTATATGCATTGCTTGATCTAGGTTCTATATTGTCTTTTGTGACTCCTTATGTGGCTATGATATTTGATGTCTGTCACAAAACTCTTTTAGAATCTTTTTGGTCTCAACACCTATTGGCGACTCCATTGTTGCTAAACAAGTCTATAGAAATTGTCCCATTTTAGTTTCTCATCAAGTCACTCATGTTGACCTTGTAAAGCTAGACATGCTAGATTTTGATGTTATTTTTAGGATGGATTGACTTCATTCTTGTTATGGTTCCATAGATTGTAGTACTCGATTAGTCACATTCCAGATTTCGAATGAACCTATCTTAGAATGGAAGGGTGTAAATTCAGCACCTAAGGGTCGGTTTATATATTGTCTTAAGGCTAGGAAAATGATTTCTAAAGGTTGTATCTATCATCTTTTTCAGGTTAGGGATATGGATTCTGAAACCCCTACTCTTGAGTTTGTTTTGACTGTTAATGAGTTTTCGTATGTGTTTCTCGATGATCTTCTTGGTATTCCTCCTGAAAAGGAAATAAACTTCGGAATTGGCTTTATTCCAAATCTACAACCTATATCTATCTCTCCTTATTGTATAGCTCCGGAAGAACTTAAGAAGTTAAACGATCAGTTGAAAGATTTATTAGATAAGAGTTTCATTAGACCGACTATCTCACCGTGGGGTGTTCTGGTGTTGTTTATCCGAATGAAGGATGGTTCACTTTGTATTTGTATTGACACGATAAAGAATAAATATCCTATTTCAAGGACCGATGCCTTGTTTGATCAACTCCAAGGTGTGAGTTTCTTATTAAAGATTGATCTTTGATTGGGGTATCATCAATTGAGAGTAAGGAAAAGTGACATTCCAAAGACGAATTTTCCAACTCGGTATGGTCACTATGAGTTTTTGGTGATGTCTTTTGGTTTGACTAATGCCTCGACGACATTCATGGACCTAATGAATAGTGTGTTTAAGTAATATCCTGACATATTTGTGATTGTATTTATTGACTACATTTTGATTTACTCACAGAGTGAAGATGATCATATTGATCATTTAAGGACTGTGTTTAAAATTCTAAAGGATCATAAATTGTTTGCTAAGTTTAGCAAGTGTGAGTTTTAGTTGAGGTTTGTTTCTTTTCTTGTCCATAGTTTCTCTGGTGAAGGTATCAAGGTTGAGCTTAAGAAGACCAAGGCAGTTAAGAACTCGCCTTAAACCTCTTTCCCCTTCTAAATTTCAGAGTTTATTGGGTTTGGTCGGTTACTATATGTCACGACCCAGGGGTACCCCCTAGATGTAACATGGCGTATAGAACCCCGAAGGAATCCATACAAGCCACTTAGTTCTCATAACATAAGAAATAGAACAATAAGAGTAAAACAATAGTCCAAGTCCAAATCATCTTATAAACGAAAGAGGAAGTCTAAAACACTTGTCTCATCATAGCCATCTAATACAATAGAATGAAATTGGGCCTAGCCCATACATCATGTTCAAAAAGAAAAATACATGAAAGAAACTAAAACAATAAAACTCCGTCCTCGAAGCATGAGGACTAACCAAAGCTCAAAAATATCTCAAGTCAACCACTAGCCATGAAATTCGGAAATCTGACTGTCGAACCTATATTTGGAGAAATGTTGGCAAGAGTATGCGTTAGTACAAAACAATGTACCAAGTATAATAGCCATGCATAAAACAATTAAATCATGCTAAAAGGGAAATTTCATTTCATGACATGAAATTGACCAAGCTAAACATGATATAAAGAGTTATAAAACATAAGTCATAAAATCATGGTCAATGGAAGCTAACATCATCTTTAAAACCTTTGAACTCATATGCGATACTTCTTGAAGTAACTTTAGTTCATTATTAAAGTGGGGAATTACCCTTAACCGACATAGAGACCATGTGAGCTATAACATGATCCCCGGTGTCTCCCACACCGAAAAGGGTTGTCCTACTTGCCAAGGTAAGGACCATAAACTTCTAGCTTAAGTGGATCCACTAGCTAATCAACCTATGGGGGTATATAGTTAAGGGATAAGGAGATTGCTACTAAAAACCCGGCCTCTACTAATGGGGGACCTTCAATCTCATGAGATTGCTTCTAGAAACCCGACCTTTACTATGGTAGAACTTCCATCCCATTATCAATATCCTCTCATTGCTAAGCATAAATCCCACGAAATAGTCATTTCTTACTTGACCACATTATTCATGGAAAGGTGCCCTTGGACAACCAATCCAAGCTAGTTCATTAGGATAGCCCTTTTTTTTTTATTCAATTAGGTGAGAAAGCCTTTCATCCTAAGAATCCTTTCTATGTGAGAAAACCTTGCACATCATGCTAGTTATGTTTATGAGAACATCCTTTCAACAACAAAACAACAACATCATCATTGGAACTTTACTCTCAAAGCACCCTTAAAACAATTGCATAGATTTCATAAGAAAATGCATAAGTCCATAATTTATTTCTTGAGGTTCAAAACCCACTTTCATTCATCAATGCTTAGAAAACATGGGCTAAATGTGGATTTCATCATAAATACATGTAAAACTAGTAATACATGCTTAATTTCATAAAACTCTTCCTTGAAGATCAAAATCCCACATCATATAGTTCATAACTTTGAAAACATGGGGATTACATGGGTTCATGGGGGAATTCATCATAAAATCATCATGTATCATCAATTCATGCATAAGTGATCACAATTCAATCATATAAATCGATAATCAAAAGAACCCATGGAGATTGAAGTAAACCCTAACTCAATTGGGGAATTCTACCTTTAGAAATAGAGGAATTTGGGAACTCCATGGATGAAAACTATCATACCCTGAATCCAAATGCTAGCCTTCAATGGAGGAATTGAAACCTTGCCTTGAAACCCTAGGTGAATCCTCCTCCTTCTTCTTCTTCTTCTTCAAGTTCTAGTGAGAGAATTATTTGGAGAGGAAATTTGCTTTTCTTTTGTGAATTTGGAAGAATGAAGTGACTGGGTTAATTTGGGGGTTGAAAATACTTATATAGGGGTCTTAATGAAGGGTAAAACGACGTAGTATAGGAACTAATTAATTAGAAAAAGACCACACTGCCCCTAAAATTAACTGCCAGCTGACCATCCACGGACCCCAGTCGACGGACTGTGGTCTGACCTACGGTCCATCCTGGTGGACCATCATTTGTCATCAGAGACTCGACTTTAGGGATTCTAACCACGAACCATGGTCTGACCTACGATCCGTAGGTCAGGCCGTAGTCCTGAGCCTCAAAAATCAATCCAAGGTGGCCAATCTACGGACCACACTATGGTCCGTGGTTCTACCCACAGGCCGTGGTTGGCCTCCGTGGCTGGAACCAGCAACTTCCCAAAATTTTATCCTTTTCCCTTTTTTGGATACGAGGTGTTACACTATAAAAGGTGTGTGGAATGATTTTTCTCTATTGCTTTTCCTTTGACTACTTTGACTCAAAAGAAGGTGAAATTCCAATGGTTAGAGGTTTTTGAGAAAAGTTTCCAAGAGTTGAAGGATAGACTCACTTCATCCCCTATTTTGACATTACCAGAAGGAATTGATGGTTTTGTGGTGTATTGTGATGCTTCATGGATTTTTCTTTATTGTGTTTTGATGCAACATGGGAAAGTCATTGCTTATGCCTTGAGGCAATTGAAAGTGTATGAAAAGAATTACCCAACTCATGATTTGGAGCTAGTGGCGGTTGTCTTTGCTTTGAAGATTTGGAGACATTATCTTTATAGTGTTCCTGTGGATGTGTTCATTGATTATAAGAGTTTGGAATACATGTTCAAGCAAAAGGATTTGAATCTTCGCAAAAGGAGGTTGTTTGATCTGTTGAAGGATTATGATATGAGTGTCCTTTATAATCTGGGTATGAAGAATGTGGTTGCCGATGCTCTTAGTTATTGTCGATGGGTAGTGTTGCTCATGTTGAAGATGGTAAGAAAGAGTTTGTTCGTGATGTTCATAGACTAGCTTGATTAGCTGTTCTATTGGTTTATTCCGAGGATGGTGGTATCATTGATCAGAATTGTTCAAAATCATCTCTCATTTTTTATGTGAAAGATAAGCAAGACCTTTACCCGATTATGGTTAAAGTTGTCTGTTTATGAAAAAGCCATTGAGGTTTTCTCCCATAGAGGTGATAGTGTTCTTCATTATCAAGGTCAATTATATGTTCCAAATGTTGATAAGATGAAGAACCAAATTATGGTGGAAGCTCACATTTATCGGTATTCTATTCACCCAGGAGCCACCAATATGTACCGTGATTTGTGGGAAGTCTATTGGTTGTCACGACCTAGGGGTACCCCCTAGATGTAACATGGCATATAGAACCCCAAATGACTCCATAAAAGCCACTTTCATAACATAAGCAATAGAACAATAAGAGTAAAAACACATTTCAAGTCTAAAATTTTCATAAATGAAAGCAAAAGTCTAGACACTAAGTCTCAATAGCCATCTATTACAATGTTTGAATGAAATAGGACCTAGCCCATACAACATGTCCGGAAAGGAAAAGTGCATGAAAGGAACTACAACATACAAAAAAAGCCGTCTTCCAGCCATGAGGACTCTCAAGTCCAAGCTCTAGCCACAAGAATGATCACCTCGAGAACCAGACCCTACACTTAGGAAAAATGTATGCAAAGTAGGCGTTAGTACAAAAATGCACTAAGTATGATAGCCATGCATAAAAATATTTAAAACATGAAAAAGGGACATTTCATTTGAAAGCATGCAATTTGCATTGTTAAACATGCATAAGAGGTTAGAAACCCATAAGTCATAAAGCATGAGAAATATAAGTTATCAACATAATTTAAGCGTTTGAACTCATAAACAAACTTCTTGAAGTAACCACAGTTCATTATTCATGTTCTTGTTGTGGGAATAAGCCTTAACCGACATGAGACCATGTGAGCTATAACATGATCACCCGGTGTTATCCACACCGAAAAGAGTTGTCCTACTTTCCTAAGGTAGAACAATGGTTTGTTAGCTTAGGTGGATCTACTAGCTAAATATCCTACGAAGGCACGTAGTTTATGAGATACGAAGATTGTTACTATAAACCTAGCCTTTCTGTTGGGGGAGCTTCCATCTCAAGAGATTGCTTCTAGAAACCCGGCCTTTCTGTCGAGAGAGCTTCCATCTCATATTCAATATCCACTCGGTGCTAATAATTAATCCCACAGAGTATTTATTTAGTCTTGACTTAACTCAAGTTCATGTAAGAATGTCCTTGACAATCAATAGAACTTAGTTCATAGGATAGCTCATAGATCATGCGTGAGAAAACCTTTCACTGTCCATGTCTATGTGTAAGTATTAGATTCAATTAGGTGAGAAAGCCTTTCAACCTAGAATCTTCATTATGTGAGAAAACCTTTCACATCATGTTCATGCATAAGTGTGTATATGAGAATGTACTTTCAAAAACACAACAATAAAAATATCATAATCATGGACACTTCACTCTCAAAGTGTTCTTAAAGCATTTACATAGAATTCATGAAAACAAGCAAAATCTCATGCTTTGTCCTTACAAGGTTCAAAGCTCACTTTCAATCAACACATCTAGAATTCAAACATTAGACATGGATTTCATTATAATTCAAGTGATTCAATCACCACATGAATAATTTCATAATATTCCTCTTTCATCAACAAAGACCCACATCATAAGATCACAATTGAGAAATATGGGGATTTCATGGGTTCTTGGAGATACATCATAAAAATCATAAGAAATCATCAATTCAAGCCTAATATAACATAATTCAACCATTAGAATAGAGTTTGAAAGGAACCCATGACTTTGGAATCAAACCCTAACAATTTGGGGATTTCTATCTTTTGAAATTGAAGGTTTTGAGAGGACTCCATGGATGAAAGCTATCCATGGATGAAGACTACCATACCTTAACAATAAATCCCTATGAATTTGATGTGAAGAACCTTGCTTCTTGAACCCTAGCTTGAATCTCCTTCTTCTTCTTCTTCTTCTTCTTCTTCTTCTTTGAGTTTTCTAGAGAGAGAATTTTTGAGAGGATGAACTTTGAGATTTATTTGGGTTTTGGAAAATATGACTTAATTTGAGTGAGTTTTGACTTAAAATAACTTATATAGTAACCCTAGACTTACCAAAACGACTTCACTTTGATTGGACTCAAACCGAAAAAGACTTATTTAACCCTCAACATAAGTGACCTGCCCAGGTACCACGTGAGGTCCCACAAGCTGTGGTCATGACCATGAGCTGTGGTCCCCTTCGTGGACCTTGAGGCAGTGTCTAGGCAACCATGCCTTTCACCTCAAAGTTCCAAGGCATTTTCACGGAGGGCTCCATTAACCGTGGTGCCTACCACGAGCCATGGTCCCTCTCGTGGGCCTTGAGGAAGTGGCTAAGCCACACTCCCTTAACCCTCACATACCAAGGCATGACCACGGCCACTCTCACGAGCCGTCTAAGGCTTCACGAGCCGTGAAGTGGCTCGTGTGGAGGAGGCCAATATGGGGCAGCCTTGGGGGCTTACTGCCTCACCACCACGGGGCGTGGTGACCACCATTGGCCGTGAAGGTCCTCGTGGTCATGGGCAATGCCTTGGCAAGGCTTGGGCAGCCTTGGCCCTTGGTTCTTTCCGTCCTTCGTTGACTCTAACCTTCACGTTTGGCTCTAGTTTAGCCTACTAGTTTCTGGGGTGTTACAATATCTCCCCCTTGGGAACATTTGTCCTCGAATGAGGATTTAGAAACCTTACGGAAGTAAAGACTCAAGACTAGCAGCCTATCATGCATGCAACATCATGATAATGCACAATTCAAAGGAGGAAACATCAAATCCAACTTAAACACATTCAATGCATCACAAGGAAGTAGGAACTACTTATAACAACCCATTATGCACGTAATTTCAAAATTTCTCATGTTCTTAGGAGGATTTACCTTCTCCAAGCTAAAAGCATGCTCAACACAACCTCATGGAACTATTATGCCATTTACTCAAGAAAAACATATACATATAAAATATGTTCATCAATTCATCTCATGAAGCATATAGGCAACCCGTATTCAACGCACAACATCATGAGGGACATCAATCATATAAAAGTCATTTTCTTTCAAAACATAAATTTCTCATGAACATGCATAACATAGGAAATCATGTAAAACATATATAACACACATGACTTCCAAAACAAGGAAAAACTCAAGAGGAGCTAATTACCTCAAGCTAGAATGGGAGTGGAAGGAAAAAGATGAGGATATCGGGACTTCATATCGGCCTCGGCCTCTTAAGTAGAACCCTCAACCAAATGATTCCTCCACAAGACCTTTACATAAGCTATTTCCTTGTTCCTCAATTACTTGACTCGTCGATCTAGGATCTTTATCGAAACCTCTTCATATGAAAGACTTTCATCAACTCCCAACCCTTCTAAGGGAATAATGGATGCCGAATATCTAATACACTTCTTAAGCATGGAGACATGAAACACCGGATGCACCGGAGCCAACTCATTTAGCAAATCTAACTCATAGGCAACTTTCCCAACACGTTTTAAAATTTGGTATGGGCCCACATACCGGGGACTAAGTTTTTTCTTTTCGCCAAACCTCATCACTCCTTTCATGGGTGATATTTTTAGATAGACCCAATCATTAACCTCAAATTCTAGATCCCTCCTCCTCACATTGGCATAAGACTTTTATCAACTATGGGCCATCCTTAACCTCTCTCTAATGAGTCGAACTTTCTTAATGGCCTCATAAACTAATTCAGGACCAAGTAGGGCAACCTCCCCCACCTGAAACCAACCAACGGGAGACCTGCATCTCCTACCATACAAGGCTTCAAAGGGAGCCATACCGATACTTGAGTGATAGCTATTATTGTAGGGAAATTCTATCAATGGCAAGTGGTCATCCCAATTACCCTTGAAGTCAATTACATATTCCCTTATCATATCTTCCAACGTTTGGATGGTACGCTCCGCTTGCCCATCGGTTTGGGGATGAAAAGCCGTGCTAAGCTTAACCTTAGTGCCAAGACCTTTTTGGAATGACTTCCAAAAGTGAGAAGTGAATTGAGTACCCCGATCAGAAATAATGGATGAAGGAACCCCATGCAACTTCACCATTTCTCTTATGTATAGCTTAGCATAGTCTTCCGTTGAAAAAGAAACCTTGACAGGAATAAAGTGAGGTGATTTTGTCATCCGATCTATAACGACCCAAATAAAATCATGTTGTCTCTGGGTGCGAGGCAAACCAACAATAAAGTTCATGTTTACATCTTCCCACTTCCAAGTGGGAATACCTATATCTTGGGATAAGCCTCCCGGTCTTTGATGCTCAACCTTAACTTGTTGAAAATTAGGACACTTGGCCACAAATCCTGCAATGTCTTTCTTCATCCCATTCCACCAATAGACTTCCCGTAGATCACGGTACATCTTGGTGGCTCCAGGGTGAATAGAATACCGAGAACTATGGGCTTCCTCTAAAATTTGTTCGCTCAAATCATCAACATTCGGAACACACAATCGACCTTGATACCTAAGCACCCCATCTCCCCCTTGGGAGAAAGCCTCAACGTACTTCTTAAGTACCGCCTCTTTCAATTCAACTAATATAGGATCAAGACCTTTCTTAGACTTCAAATCCATCACAAAGGATGATTCGGAACCATTATGGACCATGACACAACCCTTGGTGGAATCCACTAGTTGAACACCTAGTTGGGCCAACCTATGCACATCACGAACCAACTCTTTCTTTTCTTCATCTACATGAGCCACACTACCCATAAACAATCTACTAAGAGCATCCGCTACCACATTAGCTTTACCGGGGTGATAAAGGACACTCATGTCATAATCCTTCCATAGTTCTAACCACTTTCTTTGGTGGAGATTCAAGTCTTTTTGACTAAACACATATTGTAGACTTTTATGATCGGTGAAAACATCCACATGGACCCCATACAAATAATGCCTCCATATATTTAAGGCAAACACAACTGCCACTAACTCAAGGTCATGGGTGATGAGTCCTAGATTTGGACTCATTTAGGGCTTTGTTTTGATAATTTTAATGTCTTAAAATGTTAATTTATTCTATGAATTGATGTATAAACCTTGACTTTTAGGTATGTGGATTAAGGAGCAAAGCAAGGACACTAACAAACAAAAAGGAATAAAACAAGCTGAAGAAAGGAAGAAAAGTAAACCTGATGATCACCAAGAGAACTCGGCAAATCGCCGAGTTGCCCCCCAGCCCGCCTAGTTTTACAGTATACAGTGCCTGAAATGAGAGGAATTTGGGCGAACGGTACTCCATATCGGTGGATCGCCGATCCGATCGGTGAAACAAGATTGTACCACTAAACGCACTGAACGAGACAAAGATGAAGTTGAATTGGCGAGCAAAAGGACTAAAACGCGGATCGTAGAAGTGATCGGTGATCCCAATGTAGATCGCCTAAAATTACTATGCATGATGGATAAAAATGTGAAGAAAGAAGGCGATGGAAAATGATGATCGGCGAGTCGCCGACTGGTCGGTGAAGCCCGACTTTCCTCGCCGATCAACCCCAAAAAGCCACATCTCAGATATATATAAATTGATTTTTGGAAGAGAGAGAAGGGTTCAGCCATTGTAGAACGAAATAATGAGAACAAAAACACTATTCTTGTGGTTTTAAAGCAATTTTCTGGAGAAATTTGAAGTGGCTGTTGTAATAGAAAGATATTTTATTCATTTTAAGACTTGTAAATCAACACCCAGCTATGGAACTTGTAGTAGGTATTAAATTTTCTGCTTTTATGATGAATAGCTAAAACCCCATTCTTGGGGGTTTACCAATGTGATTAATTGCTGAATTTGGCTTGATGGGTGTTAGTTATTATCAATTGTAATGCTAAATCGAAGTGGGTCTGACTTATTGATATGGTTTAATTTCTTTGTTGTATGATATCTCAGTATGATTTAGTGTTTTATGCTTGCTTGAGAGAGAAGTGTAAAACTAAGGTGATAAGTTGGCACTCATAGTTATTGGGTCATGGTGGGTTCAGCTCGAGAGAGTGAATCCCAAGATTCATTCTATATATTCAGCTCGAAAGAGTGGATGTAGTGAGGTTGTGGGCTGGTCTCCATGTTTAGCACATTGAGGTTCGAGAGAACTCAATTGAAACGAGATCATCTTACCCATGAAGAATTAGTATTTTTGATTATCAATGAACACCCATTGAGTTGAGTTTATCAATTGATTGGTCAATCCCCCAAGCATCTTTTTCCTATTTGATTACTCTTAATTAATTGTTGAGATTGCTTTCTGATCTAAAACCCCTTACCCTGACATTGATGTCACCCTTCTAATTTTATTAATAATTTCTGATAATCTCCATTCCTTCAGCTATGAAATTCACTATTTTAACTTCATATTTGAATTCAAAATAAAACTACTCCCTGTGGGATCGACTCCAACTCTCTTGTTGGGTTTATACTGCTTAACGATCATCTACACCTAGTACCAGATGAGGTGTAGTTGATACGTTAATCAAAATGGCATTGCCTGCTGCCGGGGAGTGGTGTTTAGAATTCTCTTATCGAAGTTTAATTTGTGATCTTGTTGGCTGAAGTTGAATCGATTTAATTTGTTTTGTGTTTGTGTTGAACAAGAGAAGATATGAGTGAGGCAGGGAGTAACGGTATCCAAATGGGCCATCAAGGTGACATTGATGATTTTAATTACGTACATAACCCAGTTCAAATGGATGGAATTGGTCCAATCTGTTTACCGTCAACCGAAGGAAATGCTATATTCCATGTTACTAATGCAACACTCCATCTCCTCCAAATGAAAGGACTTTATGGAGGGTTGGCTCATGAGGACCCACATGAACATATGCGGAATTTCAGGGATGTTTGTAGTCTGTTTTCATTCAAGAACGTGTCAAAAGAATCAGTCCGCCTCAGGTTGTTCCCATTATCTTTGACGGGTGAAGCTAGCAAATGGTTGGCCGAGTTACCAAAGAATTCCATTACCTCTTGGGATGAGCTTACCATGGCGTTCAATGTGAGATTCTTTCCCCGTCGAGATTGATGATACTCAGAGAAAGCATTCAAGGTTTCAAGCGATTCGAAGGTGAACCGATCTATGAAACGTGGCTGAGGTTTAAGAATCTATTACTTCAATGCCCAACGCACGGACTCCCAAAAAATGTGCTACTCCAATACTTCTATAGAAGTCTTAACTCAGTAAATAAAAGGGTAGCTGATCAATTGGTTCGAGGAGGAATAATGTTGCATTCGTTTGAGGTAGCTTCGGCCCTACTTGATGACATGACCAAAATAAATCAAGCATGGTACACTCAAGACGACCAAATGTCGCCCTTTTGTTTTAGGATGACATAAGAACAACTTGATAAAGAAAAAGAAAGGGATGAAAACATTAGTAAAATGTTATCCCAAATGGAGCTGCTAGAAAGACAAGTGCTAGAAAATGTGAGAAAACCCAAAGAAGCAAGGAGAGTGTTTAGAGTTGAGGAGGGTTCTTACTCGTGCTACACAAAGCCGGGGGAGAATCAAGGTTGGAACTTTCATAAGGATGAGAAGGGTTTCCACCCAAGCTACTTGAAGCAGGGTCGGAATCACGGTTGGAACTCCCACATGGAAGAAGAGCGGAGGCGATACTATCAAGAATGGGCCGAACAAAGTGACCATGGGAGAAGAGAAGATGAGCATGAAGAAGACCGCACACAATCAAGTGATAGCCCAAAATCAAAGGGTAGTGCAAGTAGTCTTCGAGTGGATGATTTGTTGTCTCGCATCCTTGACAAAGTTGAAGGATTGGACGAGATGCTTAAAGAAATGAAAGCTGACTTTTCATCGTTAAACAATAGAGTAAATTCTCATGCTGACACAATCAAACAACTTGAAATTCAGTTGAGTCAACTTTCAACACAAGTGGAACCCAAGGTAATGGACAAAAAGAAAAGCCATAGATACAACAATCTTGAGGGAGGATGGTGACAAAAATCTGGCTGTGGTTACTCGAAGTGGAAAGGTAGCGATTGGGGATATGAAGGATAATGGCGAAGCTCAAGTTCATGAAGAGGAAAAATACATTAATGAAGAAGAGTTTTCCATCCCGCAAAGCCTTGCCAAGGAGTTACAAGAGAATGAAGGAAAGAGCACCTCAAGACCAAAATTGGTGAAACCTCTTTCCAAAGTAATCCCTCCTTTTCCCCAACGACTCAAGAAGAGAAATGAGGATGAGAAGTTCAAGAAGTTTTTATCATTGCTCAATACACTCTCCATAAATCTACCATTAGTAGAAGCATTGTTGGAGATGCCGGGTTATGCCAAATTCATGAAGGAGTTAATCACCAAAAATAGAAGCCTGGATTTTGAGACAATCGAAGTTTCTCATAGTTGTAGTTCAATTATTACTAGTGAGATGATTAAAAATAAAGAAGACCCGGGAGCATTCACCATCCCTTGCACTATCGGCATGCTCCAATTTGCCAAAGCCCTATGCGATTTGGGGGCAAGCATAAATCTAATGTCGTACGCAATCTATAAACAACTTTGGTTGGGTGAACCGAAGTCCACAACAATGAGGCTCTTGATGGCGGATCGATCGATCAAGCATCCCATGGGGATACTCTATGATATTTTGGTAAAGGTAGACCGATTCATTTTTCCGGTGGATTTTGTCATCCTTGATTGTGAGATTGATGTTGAAATTCCCATTATTTTGGGAAGACCATTTCTAGCGACCGGAAGAGCGCCAGTAGATGTTGAAAGTGGTGAATTGAAGTTCCGGATGAACGAAGATGAAGTTTCCTTTAATGTGTGTAAGTCAATGAAGCACCCAAGCGACATTCATGTGGTTTTGACAATCGATGTAGTGGATGAGGCAGTGGCTAGTGTGAGCCATTTATTGTGTATGAGTGAACGACTTGAGGCGGTGCTTGGAACTATGATGAGACCGAAATACAAAGTTATGATGAGGTGGTGGCTGCCCTTTTGGGATTGGTAGAATGTTCAAGGAATCCATTAAAGCTGGACATTGATCTAAAAAATTGAGAAAATCCTCCCGCCAAACCATCTACAGTGGAACCACCAAAGCTGGAGTTGAAAGCACTCCCCGCGCATTTGCGATATGTATTTTTGGGGGAAAACAACACCCTACCTGTTATTATTGCAACTGACTTGCTTGAATAAAAATTAAATTTTATTCTCGAGGTGTTGAGGAGGTACATCAAGGCTATAGGGTGGACAATCGTTGATATCGTGGGTATTCCACCCGACATTTGTACTCACAAAATTCAATTTGATAGTGAGTGTAAACCGAGTGTCGAGCATCAAAGGATATTGAATCCACCAATGCAAGAGGTAGTGAAAAAGGAGATAATCAAGTGGTTGGATGCGGACGTGATCTACCCTATTGCAGATAGCAAATGGGTGAGCCCGGCATAATGTGTGCCCAAAAAAGGGGGCATCATGGTAGTCCTGAATGAGAAAGGGGGACTAGTTTCGATGAGACCGGTAACCGGATGGAGGGTGTGCATGGATTATTGTAAGTTGAACTCTTGAATTGAAAAAGATCACTTTCCCATGCCTTTTATGGACCAAATGCTCGATCGGCTTTCAGAGAGAGGATGGTATTGCTTTTTGGATGGGTATTCCAGATATAATCAAATCTTTATTGCTCCAGAGGACCAAGAGAAAACAACCTTCACTTGTCCATATGGAACGTTTTCCTTCAAAAGGATGTTATTCGGGTTGTGTAACGCGCCAGCTACATTTCAACGTTGCATGCTGTCTATTTTTGTTGATATGGTAGAAGATTCAATCGAGGTTTTTATGGATGACTTTTCAGTTTTGGGCGATACTCTTGAGGCGTGCTTAGCATACTTGGGGAAGGCTCTTCAAAGATGTGTGGTAACAAATTTGGTCCTCAATTGGGTGAAATGTCACTTCATGGTTAGAGAAGGCATAGTTCTTGGTCACAAGTTGTCACAAAAAGGGCTAGAAGTTCATAAGACAAAGATTGAGGTAATCGGGAAGTTACCACCACCAATCTCGGTGAAAGGTATTCGTAGTTTTTTGGGGCATGCTGGGTTTTATCGGAGGTTCATTAAAGACTTTTCAATGATTGCACACCCATTTTGAAAACTTTTGGAGAAGGAGATGAAATTCAACTTTGATGATGCATGTATGGTAGCATTTAAGTGCTTGAAAGAGAAATTAATATCTACTCCGATTTTCATTAGTCCTGATTGGTCAACACCCTTTGAAGTGATGTGTGATGCAAGTGGTACAGCATTAGCCATTGTGTTGGGGAAAAAATACAAACAAGCTATTTCATCCCATTTACTACGTAAGCAAGACTCTGAATAGTGCTCAGTGTAACTACACGGTTACTGAGCAAGAATTACTTGCGGTGGTTTATGCGTTTGAAAAATTTTGAGCATACTTGCTAGGTACCAAAGTGATGATTCACACTGATCATGCCACTCTACGTTATCTAATGGCAAAGAAAGAGGCCAAACAACGATTGATAAGGTGGGTACTATTGTTGCAAGAGTTTGACTTTGAAGTCAAAGATAGAAAGGGTTGTGAAAATCAGGTGGCTGATCATCTCTCAAGGTTAGAGGGTAAAGATAATAAAGAGCTGGAGGTAGACATCAATGACTCATTTCCCGATGAACAGGTATTAATGGTCACTCTAAAGTAAACTCCTTGGTATGCTGATTTTTCAAACTTTGTAGTGTGTGGACTAATGCCGGACAACCTGAACTTCTACCAACAAAAGTTTTTCTTGTTTGATGTCACGAAATACTTTTGGGATGAGCCATACTTATTCAGAGAATGTGTAGACCATATTATCCGGCGATGTGTGCCGTCGAGGAAGTCATTGAAATTCTAAATGCTTGTCATGCTTCTCCAGTTGGTGGTCATCATAGCGGGGTGCGAACAACCGCTAAAATTCTTCAAAGTGGTTACTACTGGTCATTCCTCTACAAAGATGCCCATTAATTTGTGAAGAAATGCATGAATTGCCGCTTCAGCCCATTCTGGAAGTTGAGTTATTCGATTTCTGGGGGATAGATTTTATGGGGCCATTTGTGAGCTCGTTTGGTAACAAGTACATTTTGGTGGCTGTGGATTATGTTTCTAAATGGGTGGAAGCTGTAGATCTACCCAACAATGAAGGTAATAGTGTTGTCCAATTTCTGAAGCGCTACATCTTTGCAAGATTTGGCACCCCTCGAGCTATAATTAGTGATGGAGGTTTGCATTTTTGCAACCGACTGTTTTCATCCGCATTGAGTAAATATGGCGTGAAGCATAAGGTGGAAACACCTTATCATCCCCAAACAAGTGGCCAAGTTGAGGTTTCAAATCAGGAAATTAAGAGTATCTTGGATAAGACACTGAATGCAAATAGAACTGATTGGTCTAGAAATCTTGATGACGCTCTTTGGGCGTACCGCACCGCTTACAAGACACCAATTGGCATGTCCCCTTATCAGCTGGTTTTTGGGAAATCTTTTCACCTACCAGTTGAACTTGAACAGAAAGCACTTTGGGCATTAAAGGCATTAAATCTGGATTGGGCAAATACGTCAAAAGAGAGGGTAGACCAGCTGAATGAAATGGAAGAATTCAGGTTGAGAGCTTATGAAAGCTCAGCCCTCTACAAGGAGAAAATGAAGAAATGGCATGACGCCAAAATCCTCAAGATAGACTTTCAAACCAGAGACCTTGTATTGCTGTACAATTCTCGACTGAGACTCTTTCTGGGAAAACTCAAGTCAAAGTGGTCCGGTCCTTTTAAGGTAACTCATGTATTCAAAAACGGGGGCATTGAAGTTGAGGGTAAGGAAGGTCCAGCCTTCAAGGTGAATGGACAATTCTTGAAGTTATATTTTGGAGAATGCCATGAGATTTCATTGATAGAAGTGGTGTATTTGGGAGATGCGTGAAAGCATTTCCACGTCGTGCCACGACGTTAAATAAGGCGCTTCTTGGAAGGCAACCCAAGCGTTAGTGATTTTGAATAATGTGTGCTGAATGTGTAGGTGTAGGTGATTCTGCGATGCAAAGATTCCTTCTGTGATACGCCGAGTGGATTAGGTGATCACGCATTTGATCGCCTTTGTGGCGACAACAGTGGGCTGAGATACTGGAATATTGGGTGAAGCATTTACACCACTCGGCGATTCGCCGAAATGATTTGGCGAACCCGACTTTCTCTGCCCTTTGCACCACCCCCAACAGGCCGGAGTCCTGGAACTTTAGGCGGGGTTCCACATCCACTTGGCGATCCGCCGGTGCTACTCGATGGTCTAGCCTTTGTCCGCTTTCTTGCCCCAAGATGGAGTGGTTACATACTGGAATTTTTGGCGAGTTGCATGCAACTTGGTGTGTCGCCGATTGGTTCGGCGATCGCCGCACCTTTTCACCTAATGGCTGCTTAGTGAAGATTTCTTCTAACCCTACTCTGTTTCATTCAGTACTGGTGCTTCTAGTTTGTTTCTATTTTATTTCATATCTGTTGTCTTCTGTTTACTGTGAGTTGTGTTTTTTTCTTCGACCACATTGAGGACAATGCTGATTACTTTGGGTGGGGAGGTGGCTTGTTATTACCTCGCACTCCCTCGCTTTCCTTTACATTTTCAAGTATTGGTTGTGGTCAATACCTATGACTTGGATAGTGCTCTTAATTGAATAAAATAAATGTACGGCTACAATGAGGCAAATGCAGTTACATAGGCAATATGTGAACTTTTAGCATCTCGTTGTGACTAGCCGATTGTCGAATGAGTCTCTTGTGATGAACATTGCACACTAGCTAGAAAGTGTGGAGTCTTGTTTGATATTGGTACCAATGCCTTGAGTGACGAGATTACTTTGAACATTGTGTGTGCTAACACCTAGAATTTGCCCCGTTGGTCTGGTTGATTAAGTGATGCAAGCATTTGAAATGATCTTAGGCAACAGTTTTGAAGAGTGAAAACAATTTTACAATACCTCTTTTATGGCCAACCTTGTGAGATGAGTGAACCTTGCTTGGCACATTTTGAGCCTTACCCTTTTTCTTGGAAGATACTTGAACAATTGTGACCTCTCTTTATTCCATTCACCTATAACTTTCATGAAGTGTGGTTTGTTTGAATAGCCAACTTAGCCCAAAGGCCTAAGTTGGGGGTGTGGTGAAAAGAGAAGGAAAGTCAAGAAGTGTGAGAAATCTCCATTTGAGTAATGGTTTGAAAAAGATGGAACCCCTCCATGTAAAAAAAAAAGAAAGAAAAGAAAAGAAAAGAGAAAAGAGAAAAGAAGCAAAGAAAAATAATAAAAAAATTGTGAAATAAAGTGGTGGAAATTGCAAAAGAAATGGGGTATCCGATAGTTCATATGAATTTGAATAATGGGGTGGATTGTGAGCATATTTGAAATGTTAAAGAAAAAGAGGAATGTGATGTTCAAACCATACTTCATGAAGGTAGCATCCACTATGCCTAAATGACCATACCTTGGCACTCAGCCCCGTTACAAGCCGTGAAAAGACCTTTGTGATCTTGAGTGAGCTGAAACAAATGTCGATGGAAAATAAGGGCAAACCTATAGGTGAAGTCATGCATGTGTTCATCTTTGTGAGTGTGAGAGTTGTACGTGATTCCGAAACCTTAAATTGTTGAGAAATTGTGTGTGACTATGGAATCATCTTTGTTGTGAGGGCATTTGAATACATTTGTTGAGCTTGAACTTGAATTTGAAGCAAGTATTGTGAACTTGAGTATCTTTGGTAATGGTGAGTCACATTTTGAATCTTTGAGTGCACAATTGATCATTGCATGAGTTAGTTGAACCTTGTTGTGTGCATTTATGTTGAGTCTTATGCAACACTATTTGAGACATCCATATTGAACTGTTGATCTTGAGTTTTACTTGAGGACAAGTAAATGTTTAAGTTGGGGGTGTTGATGAGTCCTAGATTTGGATTCATTTGGGGCTTTGTTTTGATAATTTTAGTGTCCTAAAATGTTAATTCATGCTATGAACTGATGTATAAACCTTGACTTTTAGGTATGTGGATTGAGGAGCAAAGCAAGGACACTAACAAGCAAAAATGAACAAAACAAGCTGAAGAAGGGAAGAAAAGCAAACTTGATGATCGCCAAGAGCACTCGGCGAATCGCCGAGTTGCCCCCCAGCCCGCCTAATTTTAAGTACACAGTCCCTGAAACGAGAGGAATTTGAGCGAACGGTACTCCATATCGGCAGATCACCGACCCGATCGGTGAAACAAGATTGTACCGCAGAACGCACTGAACGAGACAAAGAAGAAGTTGAATTGGCGAACAAAATGACTAAAAGGGGGATCGCAGAAGTGATCGGCGATCCCGATGTAGATCGCCTAAAATTACAGTGCATGATGGATAAAAACGTAAAGAAAGAAGGCGATAGACAAGGATGATCGGTGAGTCGCCGACTGGTCGGTGAAGCCCGACTTTCCTCGCTGATCAACCCCAAAAAGCCACATCTCAGATCTGTATAAATTGATTTTTGGAAGAGAGAGAAGGGGTCAGCCATTGTAGAACGAAATAGAGAGAACAAAAACACTATTCTTGTGGTTTTAAAGCGTTTTTCTGGAGAAATTTGAAGTGGGTGTTCTAATAGAAAGAGATTTTATTCATTTTAAGACTTGGAAATCAACACCCAGCTATGGAACTTGTAGTAGGTATTGAATTTTCTGCTTTTATGATGAATAGCTATAACCCCATTCTTGGGGTTTTGACAATGTGATTAATTGCTGAATTTGGCTTGATGGGCAATAGTTATTATCAATTGTAATGCTAAATCGAAGTGTGTCTGACTTATTGATGTGGTTTAATTGCTTTGTTGTATGATATTTCAGTATGATTTAGTGTTTTATGCTTGCTTGAGAGAGAAGTGTAAAACTAAGGTGATAAGTTGGCACTCGTAGTTATTGGGTCATGGTGGGTTCAACTGGAGGGAGTGAATCCCAAGATTCATTCTATGTATTCAGCTCGAGAGAGTGGATATAGTGAGGTCGTGGGCTGGTCTTCATGTTTAGCACATTGAGGTTCGAGAGAACTCAATTGAAACGAGGTAGTTGTTCGAGAGAAAAGTACCTCATCTAAAGTTCATCTTACCCATGAAGAATTAATATTTTTGATTATCAATGAACACCCATTGAGTTGAGTTTAGCAATTGATTGGTCAATCCCCCAACCATCTTTTTCCTATTTGATTACTCTTAATTAATTGTTGAGATTGCTTTCTGATCTAAAACCCCTTACCCTGACATTGATGTCACCCTTCTAATTTTATTAATAGTTTCCGATAATCTTTATTCCTTCAGCTACGAAATTCACTATTTTAACTTCATACTTGAATTCAAAATAAAACTGCTCCCTGTGGGATCGACTCCAACTCTCTTGTTGGGTTTATACTGCTTAACGATCGTCTACACCTAGTATCGGATGAGGTGTAGTTAATACATTGATCAATGGGTAGGATAATTCTTCTAATAGGTCTTAAGTTTCCCTGAAGCATAGGCAATCACCTTACCGTTTTGCATAAGCACACATCCCAACCCAACTCTAGAGGCATCACAATAGACCACAAAACTATCTGTACCTTTCGGTAAGGTCAACACCAGAGTGGATGTAAGTCTATCTTTCAACTCTTGGAAACTTTTCTCACAAGGTTCCGACCACACAAACTTAGCCTTCTTTTGAGTCAAAGCCGTCAAAGGAGAAGCAATGGAAGAAAATCCCTCAACAAACTTTCTATAGTAACCGGCCAAACCCAAAAAACTTCTAATGTCGGAAGGAGTTAGAGGTCTAGGCCACCTCTTGACCGCATTCGTCTTCTTAGGATCTACCTCAATACTGTTACTTGACACAATATGCCCAAGGAAAGCAACATACCTCAGCCAAAATTCACACTTGCTAAACTTTGCAAAAAGTTGACGGTCCTTAAGAATTTGCAACACAATCTTCAAATGGTCCACATGCTCATCCTCACTCCTTGAATAGATCAAAATATCATCGATAAACACAATTACAAACTTCTCTAGGTATTGCCTAAACACTCTATTAATCAAGTCCATGAACGCCGCCGGAGCTTTAATTAAACCAAACGACATCACTAGGAACTCATAATGGCCATACCAAATTCGGAAAGCCGTCTTTGGAATATCTTCCCCTCTCACCCTCTATTGGTGATAACCCGAAAGAAGATCAATCTTAGAGAAATAACTAGCCCCTTGAAGTTGGTCAAACAAGTCATCTATCCTTGGAAGAGGATACCTGTTCTTAATGGTCACCTTATTCAATTGTCGATAATCAATGCACATACGAAGAGACCCATCTTTTTTTCTAACAAACAACACCGGAGAACCCCACAGAGAGATACTCGGTCGAATAAAACCCTTGTCTAACAGATCCTTCAACTATTCTTTCAACTCCTTTAACTCAGCCGGGGCCATTCTATATGGAGGAATAGAGATAGGTTGCGTATTAGGGAGAAGGTCAATACCCAAGTCTATTTCCCGTTCGGGAGGAATACCGGGTAGATCATCTGGGAACACTTTCGAAAACTCATTTACAACGGGGACCGACTCAAGAGTAGCGGTTTCAGAATCTATATCCCTCACCCTAACAAGATGGTAAATGCAACCCTTGGAGATCATCTTTCTAGCCTTAAGACATGAGACGAACTGACCCTTAGGCATAAAATTTTCCCCCTTCCACTCAAGGACAGGCTCATTCGGGAACTGAAACTTGACTACTCGAGTTCTACAATCAATCGACGCATAACAAGAGTGCAACCAATCTATACCAAGTATAACATCAAAATCTAACATGTCAAGCTCTACCAAATCAACAAGAGTAACTCTATGGGATAGGGAAACGGGGAATCTTCTATAAACCCTCTTAGCCACCAAAGAATCACCAACAGGAGTAGAGACAGAAAAAGGTTCTAACAACACATTGGGGAGCACATCAAATCTCATTGCCACATATGGCGTCATAAAAGATAAAGTAGCACCGGGGTCTAACAAAGCATACACATCTATATGGAAAACGTTTAACATACCGGTGACTACGTCCAGAGAATTGTCTTGTTCACCTCGGTTTTGGAGAGCATAGAAGCGGTTTTTCTTTGGAGCATTGGAGTTTGAACCACTAGAAGGAGCTTGGTGTCCCTCTCTTCCTTTAGCCGTAAGTGTTGGAAAATTCCTCAATTGGTGACCACTCTTACCACAACCAAAACAAACATCCGTGCCGGCTAGACACTTACCATCATGTTTCTTACCGCACTTATCACAGGTAGGCCTAGTTAAGGAAGAACCACCTTCATTTACTCCTTGAGGCTTAGGGTTAGACACCCTATCCTTATTAGATCTATGAGGAACATTGGAGGAACCTTGACCGGAGAATCTTTGTCGAAATCTAGGTCGACCTTGTCCAACGGACTTTGGGTTGGAGAAGTTCCCTTCACCGGTTCTAGCCCTCTTTACCTCCCTATTCTTTTCCTTGAGTTTTGATTCCTAAATTTGTTGGGCGTACACCATGAGACGTGAGATGTCCATATCATGGAAGAGTATTTCCGTACGACATTCTTTTTCTACCATGTCGGACACGCCCGACAAAAACCTACCATCTTAGCCCTTGAATCCGCCACCATAGTTGGAGCATACTTGGACAATTGAGTGAACTTTAGGGCATACTCCTTCACACTCATACTTCCTTGATGAAGGTTAATGAACTCTTGCACCTTTGCTTCCCTCAACTCTAGGGGAAAGAATCTATCAAGAAACGTTGATTTAAACAATTCCCACTCTACGGGACCCGCTCCTACTTGCCTCTCCCCCTTCCATTGATCATACCACGGTTGAGCCACATCTTTCAATTGGTAAGCGGCTAACTCTGCCTTCTCTTCCGGTGCGGCTGGATCACCTCCTTTTCAGGGAGAGCTAATGCTTGTTGGGTATTTTGGTTTGACACTGCTTCACATCCCCCAAAAAAAGAAGGGAGCTACGTCTGAGTTCCCGCTTCCTCATCTGCGCTCATCAAGCCAACTTTGCTCTTTCGGAGGTGAAAGAGCGGTTGAAGCAGGATTCACCCCCATAATACCAAGTACCTTATAGACCTCGTCGATAAACCTTTGAGGATCCCCTTCCACTTTGGAGCCATGAAATTCCGAGGGGTTCATTCTTGCAAAGTCTCTCACTCTTGAAGCCGCTGAATTCACGTTAGGGTTCATAGGAGCTACAACCTCTCTATTAGCTTGAGCCGTCACAGCTTGAGCCAACATTTGGATAGCCGACCTAAACTCCATATTCGTTACATTCTCAACCAAAGGATCAACCGGAGCTTGAGGAGCTTGAGAAGGAGCTCCTTGTTCCAAATTGTCACCCTTTATACTTCTAGCATTATCCCTTCTAGTATTCATATCCTAAAGAACATAGGGCAAGGATTAGGAGAAAGACCTTATAGAGTTAAACTCTATCGCACGACTTAACAGTAATGAAAGAAGTGGAATTTCCTAAACATCTTGTAGCTTCTGATTCATAAATGTGGCGCGCTTCACATTCATGAACAAGACTCTACTAGAGGTGGCTTATGAGACATCATCCTAGGATTATTCTAAACCTTGTTCTCTGATTACCAAGTCTTTCATGACCCAGGGGTACCCCCTAGATGTAACATGGCGTATAGAACCGCGAAGGACTCCATACAAGCCACTTAGTTCTTATAACATAAGCAATAGAACAATAAGAGTAAAAACACATTTCAACTCTAAAATTTTCATAAAAGAAAGCGGAAGTCTAGACACTAAGTCTCAACATAGCCATCTATTACAATGTTTGAATGAAACAGGGCCTAGCCCATACAACATGTCCGAAAAGAAAAAGTGCATGAAAGGAACTAAAACATAGAAAAAAAAGCCATCCTCGAACCATGAGGACTCACCAAGCTCGGAAGTTGCTCAAGTCCAAGCTCTAGCCACAAGAATGATCACTTCGAGAACCGGACCCTACACTTGAGAAAAATGTAGGCAAAGTAGGCGTTAGTACAAAAATGCACTAAGTATGATAGCCATGCATAAAACATTTAAAACATGAAAAAGGGACATTTCATTTGAAAGCATGCAATTTGCCAAGTTAAACATGCATAAGAGGTTAGAAACCCATAATTCATAAAGCATGAGCAATATAAGTCATCAACATCATTTAAGACTTTGAACTCATAAACAAAGCTTCTTGAAGTAACCATAGTTCATTATTCATGTTCTTGTTCTTGTTCTTGTTCTTGTTGTGGGAATAAGCCTTAACCGACATGAGACCATGTGAGCTATAACATGATCACCCGGTGTTACCCACACCGAAAAGAGTTTTCCTACTTGCCTAAGGTAGAACCATAGTTTGTTAGCTTAGGTGGATCCACTAGCTAAATATCCTACGGGGGCACGTAGTTTATGGGATACGGAGATTGTTACTAGAAACCTGGCCTTTCTGTCGGGGGAGCTTCCATCTCAAGAGATTGCTTCTAGAAACCCGGTCTTTCTGTCGGGAGAGCTTCCATCTCATATTCAATATCCACTCGGTGCTAAGCATTAATCCCACAAAGTATTTATTTAGTCTTGACTTAACTCAAGTTCATGGAATAATCTCCTTGACAATCAATCCAACTTAGTTCATAGGATAGCTCTTAGATTATGCGTCAGAAAACCTTTCACCATCCATGTCTACATGTAAGTATTAGATTCAATTAGGTGAGAAAACATTTCAACCTAGAATCTTCATTATGTGAGAAAACCTTTCACATCATGTTCATTCATAGGTGTGTATATTAGAATGTCGTTTCAACAACACAACAACAACAATATCATTATCATGGATACTTCACTCTCAAAGTGTTCTTAAAGCATTTACATAAAATTCATGAAAACAAGAAAAATATCATGCTTTGTCCTTACAAGGTTCAAAGCTCACTTTCAATCAACACATCTAGAATTCAAACATTAGACATGGATTTCATTATAATTAAAGTGATTCAATCACCACATGCATAATTTCATAACATTCCTCTTTCATCAACAAAGACCCACATCATAAGATCACAATTGAGAAATATGGGGATTTCATGGGTTCTTGGATATACATCATAAAAACATAAGAAATCATCAATTCAAGCCTAATATAACATATTTCAACCATTATAATCGAGTTTGAAAGGAACCCATGACTTTGAAATCAAACCCTAACAATTTGGGGATTTCTATCTTTTGAAATTGGAGGTTTTGAGAGGACTCCATTGATGAAAGCTATCCATGAATGAAGACCACCATACCTTAACAACAAATCCCTATGAATATTATGTGAAGAGCCTTACTTCTTGAACCCTAGCTTGAATCTCCTTCTTCTTCTTCTTCTTTGAGTTTTCTAGAGAGAGAATTTTTGAGAGGATGAACTTTGGGATTTATTTGGGTTTTGGAAAATATGACTTAATTTGGGTGAGTTTTGACTTAAAATGACTTATATAGTGACCCTAGACTTACCCAAAACGACTTCACTTTGATTGGAGTCAAATCGGAAAAGACTTATTTAACCCTCAACTTAAGTGACGTTCCCAGGGACCACGTGAGGTCCCACGAGACGTGGTCCCCATCGTGGACCTTTAGGCAATGTTTAGGCAACCATGCCTTTCACCTCAAAGTTCCAAGGCATCTTCACGAAGGGCTCTACAAAATATGGTGCCTACCACGAGCTGTGGTCCTTCTCGTGGGCCTTGAGGCAGTGGCTAAGCCACTCTCCCTTAACCCTCACATTCCAAGGCATAACCACGACCACTCCCACTCCCACGAGCCATCTAAGGCTTCACGAGCTGTGAAGTGGCTCGTGTGGAGGAGGCCGATTTCGGGCATCCTTGGGGGCTTACTGCCTCACCACCATGGGGCGTGGTGACCACCATTGGCCGTGAAGCCCCTCGTGGTCATGGGCAGTGCCTTGGCAAGGCTTTGTCAGCCTTGGCCCTTGGCTCTTGCCCTCCTTCCTTGACTCTAACCTTCACGTTTCGCTCTTGTTTAGCCTACTATTTTCCGGGGTGTTACAGTGGAATAGGATGAAAAAAGATATTACAGAATTTGTGTCTAACTGTCCAAATTGTCAGCAAATGAAAGTTGAGCATAAAAAACTAGGTGGTTTGGCTCACGACATTAGCATTCCTACGTGGAAATTGGAAGATTTTTATATGGACTTCATTACGGGTTTAGCTCGTACTCATCATTAGTTTGACTTGATTTAGGTTATTATAGACCAACTGACTAAGTCGTCACATTTTCTTCCCGTGAAGACATTATTTTCAGCTGAAGACTATGATAGGCTTTATATTCAGGAAATGGTAAGGTTGTACAGGGTGCCTTTATCCATCATCTCTGACAAGAGTAATCAGTTTACATCCCAATTTTGGAGGTTGTTTCAGAAAGGTCTTGGTACTCAAGTGAAGCTTAGTACGACTTTTCATTCTCAGACTGATGGTCAAGCCGAGCATGTTATTCAGACTTTTGAAGATATGTTGAGAGCTTGTGTGATTGACTTTAAGGGTAACTGGGATGATCACTTACCTTTGATAGATTTTGCTTATAATAATTATTATTACTCAAGTATCCAAATGAATCCATTTGAGTCTCTCTAGGGTATGAGGTATAGGTCCTATTAGTTGGTTCAAAGTTTGTGAGATCGCTTTGATAGGTCCCTAGGTAGTGCATGAGGCTATGGAGAAGTTTAAACGTATTAGAGAGAGGTTTAAAATGGCTCAAAGTTGGCAAAAGTCTTATTCCGATGTGAGAAGAAGATAGCTTGAGTTTGATGTTGATGAATAGGGTTTACTTGAAGATATCACCGATGAAAAGTGTGATGAGATTTGGAAATAAAGGGATGCTTAGTCCCCATTATGTAGGCCCATATTAGATTTTGAGGCGTGTTGGCAAGGTGGCCTATGATTTAGACTTGCCTTTCGATTTGGTGGTAATGCATCTGGTGTTCCATGTCTCTTTGTTGAAAAAGTGTGTTGATCATCTGATGTCTATTGTGCCATTTGAAAGTTTTGGAGTTAAGGAAAGTCTTTCTAATGAAGACCTTCCAGTTAAAATCATGGATCATCAAGTCCAGAAGTTGAGAAATAAAGAAGTTACTTCCATGAAAGTCCCTTGGAGGAATCATGAAGGTGCTACTTTGGACTTGGGAGGCCAAAGAAGATATGATGTCTAAGTATCCTCTTCTCTTTCTCTCCACTCCTATTCTTTCAAATTCATGTGTTATAGTCATTCTCATGTTTCCATATGCATGCATGTTCATGAAAAACTTGTTTTAAAGTCTACGTTTTATCTTGGGGTCGATTAATCCTTGTTTATATGCATTTTTATGTGATTTGTATTCATGTTGGGCTATTACATTTTTCTCTACTCTATTCATACAAGCTTGAGTCCGATTCGAGGAATAATTTTCCCAAGGGGAAGATATTGTAACACCTCCAAAATTGGAAGTTGAGTTTGGAAGGGGAAATATTGCATTTTGGTACTGGTGAAGGTTCTTACGAGCCCACCTACAGACCATAAAAAGTTCTACGGGTCATAGGAAGGCAATCATAGGACATGAGTTGGATTTTTGAAAATTTCAAGTCTGATGAGTGTCCACGGACCACCAGGACAGTGCGTAGAAGCTTGTACGGGCCGTAGGAAGTGTCCGTAGAAATGATCCAGACTTACTAAAATTTTGGACTTAATTTTGGGTTCTATGAGAGGCCCTACAAGCTGTAGAAGTTTTGATGACCCGTAGGAAGGGTTTCATGGAAATGGAACAAAGCACTGGTCCTAGTAACATGTTCTATGGATGACCAGTACGGTATGTAGAAGTTCTTATGGACCGTAGGTCAAATACATAAAAGCCCTATGGCAGATTTAAGTCTCGAATTTTTGGGTCTTTTCCTATCTTTTCTACACTTATACTATGTCATTTTTACCCTATAACTAAGTCCTATAACAACCTTTACTCTTCATAAACTACCCATTCTCTCCCAAATCACTCAAACCCTCAAATTCTCTCAAAGGTTTCTTCTCAAATGCTCTCTCAAGAACTGTCAAGGAAAAGCTAGTTTTTCAAGATTCAAGGTCTCTTCCTCCATTTATAGGGCTTTTATTACCCTAGGTATGTGAGAACTTCACCGATGGATTCCTTTGGTCCATTCGGTCCCAAAAGATACTCAATTCTCCTTTAGAATTTTGCCCATATTTCAAAGGTTTCATGTCAAATCTTTCCGGGTTCAATTTATTATGATTCAATTATTATTATTTGATCTTATTATGCATGATTTGATTCAACTATATGTTTTCTCTTTAATTTCATATGAACCCATGCTTATGCCTATTTTATGAATATGAACCATGATTATGAAGTGATGCATACATCATGAAATTGAAGATTTATGAATGAAGGGGACTTTGAGATAGAGTGTCAATTATTTTGAAAGGTTTTCTCAATATAAAGATGATAATGATTTAGATACTTAGATTGGTAAGTGTATTATGAATGATTTATGAAATCATGATTTTAAAACGAGCTATTCTATTATATAAAGCTTATGATTGGGTTGGTATCAATATATTCTTACCTTTTAAAGTATTATAATATGATTATGATTATGTCTAGTCCATTGAGATTTTATGTAGCACTGAGAGGACTTTGAGATGTAGGCTTTGCTCTTAATAGAGGTTTAGTATTTAGTAGCACTCTCCTTGTCCCTAACTACCTGCCCCCGTAGGGATTTTCTTTGATAGACATAGCTAGTGGATCCATCTAGGATAACATGTATGGTCCTTACCTTGGAAAGTAGGACAACCTCTTTGCGGTGTGGGGAAGACACCAGATTCTATGTTATAGTTTACATGGTCTATGTTGGTTAATGGTAAAATATCCCACAAAATAACAATATTTAAGCTTTCTTATGAATCTTCAAATGTTGCATTGACCTTGTTCCATGATTTATGATTTTGCTTGATAAGCTTTACTACGTTTTACTTGGTCATTCATTTCCATGTTTTAAGTTCATTATATTATCACATTTATATTTATGCATGTTTTCCTCATATTCAATACATTCAAAGTACTGAAGCATATATTGTGCCTGTATTATTTCATAATATAGGATCCGACGCTTCACCTCCTGGACGTGGCTAGATTTTGATTGCTCAGCTGTTGATTGATAGTGGTGAGTCCTCATTGTGGTAGGGCGAGATCACACTATATCACTTTATGCTTTGATTTTATTTTTAGTTTCAGACTTTGTACATGGTTTAGGTATTGTGTCCTGACCACATCGATGAGAGTAGAAGGCTTTGTCAGACAGTTTAGATTTTCCGCATTTATGTTCAGTCTTGTACTTTTAGATTTGTTCTATGATTGAGACTTTACTTTGAGACTTCATTAAATTATGCTTAGTATTGAATTATGTTGTCTTTCTTTACGTCATGCTTATGTCAAATGACTTTTTAAGTGTCTCTCCGGACTCTATCCGCTATATCACATCTAGGGTATACTTTGGGTCATGACAAGTACGAACTCTTATAAGCTTTGCTTTGCTTTGGTGAGTCTTCATGGTTCAGGGACATGTCACTTATGCTTTTTTATGATCATTTCAAACTCTACTTTTCAGTTTCAGATTGTTCGAGTGAGCTAGGGTTTATCCTAGTAATTCACTTATGATTAGAGGCTATTTTAGACATTAGTATTTTCTCTTATGAGTCTTTGTATTCAGATTTCTCTTATATGTTGAGATAGTCATTTTAGAATTTATTTCGCCTTTCATGTTATTTCAGTTATGTATATTATCTTAGTGTCATTCCATTTCATGTGGTTAACTTAGGGTCTCTAGGTGGCATGTCATGTGTAGAGGGTAGTCTTGGGTCGTGACAAAATGAGAATTTATTATCTAATTTATACTACTATGTTTTTATCAATAATTAAAGACAAACTAGAGTTATGGTTCCTATATATCGATATTGAAACAAATATTCTACTATCAACTCATTCAAGTATGTTCATTGTACAAAACTAACAAATCTGTTAGTCTCCTAAATTCTTTCGACCTAGTTAGAAGAATTTCACCATAAGTCCTTCCAGTACTTGGGTGTCAAATTAATTTATTCATCATCATATGCCTCAGGTTAGCTATCATATCCCTAGCTCAAGCTATTAGATGGAGGTTGGTAGCCCCAAATTCCTGTTAATGATCTTTTTTCCTAATCTTTACTTCTTTTGTCAAGCGAATCAAAATATGATGAGTTCTTAATGTTTGTGACCATTAAAAAGACAATCTTTATAAAGAATCTCAATACACAATGATCACACCTTCATGCAAAGATTTTGATATAAAGAACCCATTATCTTTTTCCCTACTCTAGTTTCATAATCCTAGCTATGAGATTTAGTTATTCATAACAAGTTGCGAATTATAATAAAGATAATTCAAATAACTAAAGAACATTAAGATGTAAATAAATAAACTCAACATTTACTTAATACAACTATTGCAAGACTATCTTGTTCATACCACATTAATCTTTTGTGAAAGAAATAACTAAAACACAGAACAATTCTAGAGTAGCAAAGAATGATGAAAACTATATTCTAATTCTAGTGTTTAATCATGCTTATGATCTATTTATAATGGTGGAATGGAAATCCTAATTCTAGTTGGACTCTACTTTGACTTTATCATCTCTGGTTTCGCATAACACAAGGGTGCGATGCGAACCACATTACTGAGCAAGAGGCATGCACCGCGAGGTCCATCGCAAACTCATGCCTGCTTTCCAATACATTGCAAGTCCCTCACAAAGTTTTTTGGTTTCTAAATCTTGTTCAACTTGAGGTGCGGCTTGGTGGACAACATGTGGTCCTGTGTCATGCCACAGACACCCTTCTTTAGCTTGTCTTGATTATATTTCAGGATGGGACACGTCGGTTTGAGTTCCAATTCATCTTTTAGGGTGATCCTTGTTGCTTTTAGCCTGAATTATTCTAATCATCTATATTAGATCATCACAATAATTATACATAAAACACATGATTATATGTGATTTTATTCTCGAAACATAAGCAAATTTTGAGTAAAGTATGATGCTTGAATGGATAAATACATCTCATATCACTAGACCAAAGGGTATTGTGGGGGATGTGTTAGTGCAATTAGGTTCTTTGATTTTCCCGATGGACTTTGTAGTCCTTGATGTTTTATCTAGATTCATAAATATCATTTATTTAGGGTTCATGTCAATGGGAAAAGCTCTTATTGACGTCTCATCTGGCCAAGTGACTATAAGAGAACATGATAAGGTGAAAGTGTTCGATGTTTATAATGCATCAAAGTTGTCAGTGCTCTATGCAGAAGTAGAAGTAATTAAAGTGATGGAGGACAACTCCAAATTGCAAATGATCTCACTCCAAGAATAAATAATAAAGACCTCAAGGGAAAAGGATTATTTGATAACCCTTAGGAGAGCGATGTTTTACAGTGTCTAAAAATTTATGGGAGTGTGTGCTTAGTATAGCCCTACAAAATTTCCTGATGAAGGCTTGAGGCTATGAAGGTTCATTCATTCCCTCATAATGGAAGCGAAAGATTGGTACCATAATGTACTGCCTAAATCTATCAACACTTGTCTTGGGTTGGTATACACGTTTATATAAGAGTGGATCATAGCAGAAAAAAATTGAGTTTGTATATAACGTTGGCTACTTTTGGTAGTTCGAAGGGGAACTCTTATCGAAGGCATATAGAAGGTTCCAATTTTTTTTGACACCCCCGAGCATAGGATTGATGAGGTAATTATGCTCAATACATTCAACCATAACTTGAATCCCGCGAACAAATCCATAGATAATTCCATGGTAGGAGAATGCTTCAAGGATGGAAAATTCAAAGAAATCACTAAGTTGTTAAATGCTGTGGCTAGAAATAATCAAATATGGAACTCCAAATTCAGAAAGCTAATACAATGGATAGGTTGAAGGAGTGTGATTGTATTTGCATTTTCCATGAATTAAATACTCCAATAAAGATGACTGATAGTGCCATCAATTTCATCAATGTCATGTCGTGAAGTTATATCAAGCATTGTGCGGGAGAAAACCAAAGCATACGACATACTCCCTCTCTCATCATTGTTCTCCTCCAAAAGTTTCACAAAGCTTCAAGAAGTCTTTAAAGTAGTAAGTTTAATTATTTTTTCTTCTTTATTTATTAAAACTCCCATTCCCCAATTCCCCCATTGTAATAATTTATTTTTTTATTGAAGTATTTTGCAAAAAAGTTTAAGCTTTGAAGTCATGGATTGTTTTTTTCTAAGTTTTCTATTATGTAGGTTGTTAGATGATTAGGAGGTTCTAAATAGTCATTTGAATAATTTTGAGAATTTACTACTTGAAAACTTTTGAATTTCCATGCCTATTTTAAAAATAATTTGTGTTTTTTATAAAGTCTTGAATAAGAGCATATTTTGGTAGATGTTATTTGTCATTATTTTGTAATGAATTCAATTGCAATTATTGTGATAAGACTTGATTTATATAGAGATTATTGTTGAGATTAACAGTGTAGAAATTGCTAAAGTGAATGAAATTGAGAAAAATGCTAGACTCCACAGCATTAAAATCTTGACTAGGACCTTTGTGTATGCCCTATGTTTGATGAAGACATCCCAAATAATAGTCACGAGCCGTACTTATTCTAAGATAGATAGTTGACAACCATCTTAAGGGTACATTAGTCATTTGATGCATTTTAAGGAACTATAAAAGTGTAAATGTGAGGTGGTTCATTAAAATTGAAAGAAAACTGTATAATGTGTATTGGCTACCTGTGCAAAATGTATAAAAAAGATTTGGGGAAGTGTGAGTACTCGTGATAGTAAATTAAGTGTGGTGTCATAGTGACACCCTTTTTCTTAATTTACTAGCCACATTGTATGATAATTAATTTTCAATTTTTGTAAGTATAATGAAACATCCACACCAAACAAGAGGAAAAGGATAGGCCACTGATGAAAAAAAAGAGGAAAAGGACTTGTACAGATCAAGCTTTGGGTAGCCAAGCCCCAGTCATCCGGATGAGATAGACACTCAAGAAGTGAGCAAAGAATAAGATATTAAATGGGTGATATTCGAAGGGAAGAAATGGTTCAAAACATTCACTAAGGAAAGATACCTTTCTGAGGCACAAATTAATGAAGTTAAACTATAGGCACAATTCCTAGATATGTGGGCAAGAGTACACAATATAGGTTTGCATTTCATCTTTGAAAATCTCAAAAAGTGCAACCTTAGTCTTGTGAGGGAGTTCTATGCCAATTGGAAGCCATTGGTGGAGCTCGAGGAGTCTGTTACTCGTGACTAGGTCATAAAGTTTAACGCTGAGAAACTATGCAACAAATTAGGGACCCCTATAGGGATCCTAGTATCTTGACTGAGATATGTGCCCCAAGACCTTGACAGGGCATCCATCACACATTGTGACAAGTTTGATCTACTACTAGATGGTCTTAGTGTGAGGATAATGGGACTCACAAGACCTTAGGTATGTCTTATTTGACAAAGAGGTTTGTTGCTTGTTGAGGATAGTTTATAGTAGGTTGATGCCATCTGAGCACTACACTTTAGTGATCAGGGACCATGACAACTAAGATAAAGCATGCAAAAAGGGTCTAGGCAGGAGTTCCTACTATGAATCACAACACAAGTCCTCTGCAGAGAGAATGTATTTGAGGAGTCGACAATCTCTTGTCTACTGAAGGTTGAGCCACCAGTTGAGGTCTCAGTGATCAAGAGCCCATAGGAGATCCAAGGTGTTACTATGAGTACTGTCGAGTGTCATGCCCGTGACCTCATGGGCCAGTTTTATGGCATGATCGACTTGAAGTTGAGGATAGGTGGTATAACAACCGCTGAGATGCTGAGAGGGAATATATAAATGAGCATTGTCCACTCAATTGACACTTTTTGAGCCTATTGATGATGACATGCCTATACTTGTTACCCCAATCCACAATGATGATGATGATGGTAAGGTCACAAAAGGGACAATGATGAGGAAGATAACGCATACCCCCTACTGATGAGGAGGCCTATTGTTGAAAGTGGTGCCTCAAAAGATGGAGATTAGTTTCACTTTCTGCTGTGTCAATATACAACTTAAAAGTAGGATTAATTTCAGATAAATAAGGCTACAATGTTGGGCAGGATCTGATTAGTCAGTTGCTATATTTTAGGATTTAGTTATTGGAGATAATGTTAGCTTATTTTACTCCTTTTCTTTAGCTTTTTAAGTTATGAGTTCAGTATTTATATTGAAGTCATTATTTCCATAAAGGTATGCAATTTGACCTTGTTATATATTTCTTATCATTCTTTGTCAAAATCTGTTTATCTTCTATAGATTGGTACCAGAGCATTGCCATCTTGAGGGACCTGTGAGAAGAGAGTGAACCATATAAACCAGTCTTTGAACTATTATCTTAAATAGTTTATAGAAAATAAATTCTGAAATAAGCTTCTTAACTCCACCAGTCTTCAATGGTGAGAATTATCAAGGTTGGGCAATTAGAATGACGGTTCATCTTGAAGCACTGGATCTCTGGGAAGCAGTAGAAGAGGATAATGAATAACTCCTCTCGGTGATAATCCAACAATACATCAAACGAAAAATCACAAGGAGAATAAGACAAGGAAAGCCAAAGCTAAAGCTTGCCTTTTCTCTGTAGTAGCCCCTTCAATTCTTACTAGAATTATGCAAATGAGGTATGCTGTAGAAATTTGGAAGTATCTCAAAAAGGAATACCAAGAAAAGTACAGTGCAAAATATGCAAGTGATGAATGAGATTCGAGAATTTGAAATGAAGAGAATGAAAGAATCAGAGAAATATGAAGCCACAGTTTCTTCTTTAGAGAATTCTAAAGATCTGTCAAGTGTTACCTTGGCAGAACATGTTAAGGCTTTGCAGGCATTAGAGAAAAGGAGATTAATGAGGAAAGAAGGTTATTTGAAGGTTACCTTCAAGCTAATCACAGAACAACGAGTCAAACAAAGGAAGTAAAAAGAACAAGAAGCAGAGGCCAAGCAATAATTACAACAATCAGGGAGGAAGTTAGCCTCCCTGCCCTTATTCCAAAAAGAAAAATCACTCTCAACAAAAGTGTTGGTGGAGACCAGATGTCAAGTGCAACAAATGTGGTCAACTAGGCCATGCGGGGAGGGTATGCAAGTCACAACCGCAACAAAAAGAAGCTAAGGCTGCTGTAAATCAATATCAAGAAGAACAATTGTTTGTAGCAACTTATTTTTCTAGCAAAAGCGCTTCTGAAAGTTGGTTAATTGATAGCGGATGCACAAATCATATGACCAGCGACCAAGAACTCTTTAAAGATCTAGATATATCTTTTATTTCCAAAGTGAAAATTGGAAATGGAGAATATCTCGATGCAAATGGCAGAGGAACTGTTGTAATTGAAAGCCTTACAGGTTTGAAACTTGTAGTTGATGTTATTTTTGTTCCTGATCTTGATCAAAACCTTTTAAGTGTTGGACAACTTCTTGAAAACGGTTCGAAAGTGTTGTTTGAAGAAAAAGCATGTGTCATCAAGGATGTTGATAATAAGAAGATGTTCAAGGTCAAGATGAGAGGAAAACGGTTTGCCTTGAACCTGTTGAATGAGGAGCAAGCAGCAGTTATCCAGTTGGAAAATAACTCAGAATTATGGCACAAAAGACTCGGACATTTTCATCATGATGCTATACTCTTCATGAAAAAAATCAACTAGTAGGACTTCCAAGCCTTGAGAAGAACCTGCCTTCTTGTGAAGCTTGTTAGTATGGGAAGCAAACTAGGTTGCCTTTTCAGAATCCATCATGGAGGGCAAAGCAAAAGCTGCAACTTATTCACACGGATGTAAGCGGACCTCATAAAACACCATCTTTAAAGGGTAGTGAGTACTATATTATCTTTATTGATGATTGTACCAGATATTGTTGGATTTATTTTTTGAATTATAAATCTGGGGTCGCTGATGTATTCTGGAAATACAAGGCTTTTGTGAAAAATTAGAGTGGTTGCAGAATTCAGGTGATAAGAATAGATAATGGAACCGAGTATACTTCAGAAAAATTCAACAAGTTTTATAATGAAGCAGGAATTGAGCATCAGCTAACAACACCATATTCTCCCCAACAAAATAGAGTAGTGGAAAGAAAAAATAGGATGCTAATGGAGATGACAAGGTGTTTTCTCCATGAGATAGGACTGCCAAAGAAATTTTGGCCTGAAGCTGCAAATACTGCAGTATTTCTGCCAAGAAGATTTCCAACTAAGGCCTTGTAAAAGAAGACACCATTTGAGGCTTGGTTGGGTTACAAACCTTTGCTAACAAATCTGAAAATATTTGGTTGTCTTTGTTTTTCTTATGTACCTCAGGTGAAAAGAGATAAGTTGGATAAAAAGGCTGAACCTGGAATTTTTGTAGGATACAACAGTCTTTCAAAAGCTTATAGGATCTATCAACCTCAAAATGACAAAATCATTGTTATGAGGGATGTCTCGTTCGTGGAATATGAGACCTGGAGCTGGCAAGATGATGAAAAGAAAAAATATCTAGAATTCCTAGATGAAGATGTTGATGATGAACCTGTTAAAGGCACATGAACGCTTTCTGATATATATCAATGGTATAATGTTGCAATTTTAGAACCAAGAGGATTTATGGAGGCTGCTAAAGATGAGAAATGGAGATATGCAATGCAGGAAGAGCTCAAAATAATAGAAAAGAACAACACATGGGGGTTGGTTGACATACCATATCGCACAAGAAGTCTATTGGAGTCAAGTGGGTTTATAGAACCAAGCTCAATCCTGATGGTTCCATCAACAAGTACAAGGTCAGGCTGGTTGCAAAAGGGTACGGACAAATGTTTGCAGTAGATTTTTGAGAAACTTTTGCTCCTATCGCTTGTTTGGATACGATAAGAATGTTGTTAGCTTTAGCAACTCAACGGGGATGGAAGATAAACCAGCTTGATGTAAAATCAGCTTTCCTAAATGGCTACCTTGAAGAAGAAATCTTTGAAGAACAACTTGAAGATTTTTCTATCAAAGGCAAAGAAGACAAAGTGTATCTTCTAAAGAAGGAATTGTATGGCTTAAAACAAGCTCTTAGAGATTGGTATAACAGAATTGATGCTCATCTTCTGAGCTTAGGCTTTCAAAAAAGTCTCAGTGAATCTACACTCTATATTAGAAAAGAAGATTCTAATTTAACCATTGTGTCTTTGTATGTAGATGACTTGCTAGTTACAGGTAGCAATTTGGACTTGATCAATTTGTTCAATACTGAACTAATATAAGTTTTTGAGATGACAGACCTTGGTGAAATGTTCTACTTTCTTGGAATGGAACTTCAGCAAAAAGGACTAGAGATCTTCATATGCCAGCAGAAATATGCTAAAGAAATTCTCATAAAGTTCAAAATAGAAGAATGCAAGTCTACGACAACTCCTGTGAGTAAAAAGGAGAAGTTTTGCAAAGAAGACGGAGCTGAAAAGGTTGATGAAGGACTTTATAGGAGCCTGATAGGTTGCCTAATGTACTTGACTGCAATGAGACCCGATATTCTTTATGTTGTGAGTTTACTTTCAAGATATATGCATTGTGCTAGCAAAATTCATTTCCAAGCAGCTAAACGTGTGATTAGATATGTTAGAAGTATTGTGAATTTTGGCATAATGTCCAAAAATACATGAGACTTTCAGTTTCTTGGATTTTCTGATAGTGATTGGGCTGGTAGCTCAAATGATATGAGAAGTACCTGAGGTTACTGTTTTAGTTTTTGTTCTGGAATGTTCTCTTGGTGTTCAAAGAAGAAAAATATTGTGGCTCAATCTATAGCTGAAGAAGAGTACATTACAACTGCATCAGTTGTTAATCAAGCCTTTTGGATTCAGAAGCTACTGGCAGATTTGTACATGGAGCAAAACAAGAGCACTGGAATCTTTGTTGATAATCAAGCTACAATTTCAATTGCAAATAATCCCGTTTCACATGGAAAGATAAAACGTTTCAAGATCAAGCTTTATTTCTTGAGGGAGGTGCAAAAGAACAAAGACATAGACTAAGTGCACTACAAAATTGATTTTCGGACTACTGATATTTTAACTAGGGCTTTACCTAGAGCACGATTTGAGTTTCTCAGAAAAAGACTTGGGGTTGCTGCTCTAGAGTCAAGGAAGAGTGTTGAAAGTGATGTCTCAAAAGCTGGAGATTAGTTCCACTTTCTGTTGTATCAATATACAACTTAAAAGTAGGATTAAGTTCAGATAAATAAGGTCGCAGTGTTGGGCAGAATCTAATTAGTCAGTTGCTATATTTTAGGCTTTAGTTATTGGAGATAATGTTAGCTTATTTTACTCTTTTTCTTTAGTTTTTAAAGTTATGAATTCATGTATTTATATTGCCTTCATTATTTCAATAAAGGTATGCAATTTAACCTTGTATCTTTTTCTTATCTTTCTTTGTCAATAACTGTTTATTTCCTACACCTATGCAAATTCTTGACCGTTGAGTTCTTTGTATTCATTTATCTCATTTATTACTTTATTTTTCTGCACCAGGAATAATGCCTATTATGTATAATGATCTTTAATTCTATTGAAAAATCAGTTGAAATATCAAAAATATTTTCACCCTTAAGTAAAAATACTTAAAACATAGTTGCCACTGAATTTTTGTAACAAATTAAGAAAACTTCAATTCAAAAAGACTCTAACATAAAAGCCTTGGAAATTTCATAGATTAGTATAAAATGTTCCTATTTTCTTTTTAAGAAAGTGTTAGCACTTGAAATGTCTGCTAACATTCGGTTATTCTACGATTTAACTAAAATGTATGACTAATATGGAAAATTATTTAAATTTAAGAAAGCATTTTTAAAGGCTTTTGACTTGAAACAATTTAGGCTAGGAACAAGTAAAAATTGACCAAGTGATGAAAATAAATGAACTCGATAAACAAAACTTTACAAAGTAAAATTAACACAAAAGAAAATAGTTTATATTTTAAAGAATTCGACTAAGTTATACAAAGTTAGAGACAGACAAGTAAATCACAAGCATAATCAATTGAATAATAAAAACTTTGAGCCTTCTTGGCCCAAATCTGACCGTTTTAGAAGGAATTGTTGCATGTGAGTATTTTAGCCCAATTTCCTTGCTTGGGTCATTCAAGACCTTTCAAATTCAAAGAGACTAGACTTAGCCCAAGAAATTTCAAAGAATAAGACACCCCTCCTAAGCAAGGGATCTTGATTTATAAGATACTCCATAACTATTGCATTGGAGGTAAGACTTATTAGCCCAAGGTCTTCAAAACAACAAGTTATGCCCCATGAGCAAAAATTGACACTACCACATTTTGTCTTGATTTATGAGATGCTCTATAACTTTTTCCTTAGAGTCAAGACTTAGCCCAATGACTTTCAAAGAATAATTTTCTCCTCATGGGCAATAATTTACACCATTTTCACAAGGTTTAACTTATGAAAAAATGCAATAACTTTTTACTTAGAGGTAAAATGTAGCTGATGTTGTAAAACTAAAGCAAAATAAGAAAAGAAATATAGAAGATGAAAATATAAATAGGGAGACAGGAGATGAGAGTTTTTCTTATTCTTCCAAATATCCAAGTGTTCACCAAATCTTCAAGTCACTACAATATGAATCATATGCCTCTATTTATAGTGTAACATAGAGGCATACAAAAGGTTAGTCATAAACATGACGTTAACATAAATATAATGGAGGAGGTTATGAAAGTGAAAGTTTATAAGAATAATTGTCATAAAGGAGGAGGTTATCTTCAAAATGGAGGGAAGTAATGGAGATAATTAGTCATAGTAACTTCTTGGTGTAGTGGACATCCATACCATAATATTTTATAACACTCCTCCTTGGATGTCCATAGATAATGTGCCTCGTTAAAACTTTACTAGAAAAAAACCCTATGGGAAAAAATCCTAGCGAATGAAAAATAGTATAAATATCATTTAATACGCTTTGAATGTTCCCTCGTTAAAAACCTTACCAGGAAAACCCAATTGGGATAAAACCATGGTTAAGGAAAAGAGTACAACACCTATTTTTCTCCCTCTGATAAAAAATTTACTTGATATCTCGGAGATGATGCATTCCAATCTTATATCACAACTTCTCAAATATTGATGTTGACAATTTTTGGTGAATAAGTTTACATGATTATCACTTGAACCGGTCTTTGAACGTGTATCACGCCATTTTGTTGAAGATCACGTGTAAAAAAGAATTTTGGTGAAATATATTTTGTCTGATCTCCTTTGATTGTATCCTCCCTTTAATTGATCTATATATTATTTTTGTATATGGTGGCTGGAATATCCTTTTCCAAAGGAAAATAACATATTTTCTGAATATGATAGATCATGATTCCAAACAAACACCTTCCCGACTTACTCCATAGATCAATATTATTTTTTCATGATTTGAAGAAGTGGTTACTAATGTTTGATTCTTTGAATGTCAAGATATTGTTATGGTTCCACATGGAAACAAATATCCAATGTACGATCGAGCTTTCTGCTGATCAAATAAACATTCTGCATCTACATAATCATGTAGTTTCTGACTCAGAGATTGATCATTTCAATTTTATTGAAGCTCATCTTTTCTTCTCAAAGTTGTAACACCCCGGATCCGAAAAAGGGTAAGATAGAACTTTTAAGAAGTTGTAGGTTCCAAAACACAGGGGCCACCCACGGCCCATGGATGGGACCACCGACCGTAGGTGTGGTCTGTGGATGACACTCCCCAAGCTTGTCATGAAGGCCAGAATCACAGCCTGACCAACGGACCATTGGTCAGACCACGGTCCGTGGTTGGGGGCCCATTGTTCGATGGCCCAAAACCACCTCTCTGATCTAGACGACGGGCCGTAGGTCAGTCCACGGTCCGTCGACTGGGTCTGTAGATAGTGGGTCGGCAGTTAAGTTCAGGGGTAGTTAGGTCTTTTCCTAATTATTTTATCTCTATACTACGTCGTTTTACCCTTCACTAAGACCCCTATTTAAATTTTTTAACCCCCAAATTTCCCAATAGAAATCACTCTCCAAATTCACCAAAAAAGAAGTACACTCAAATATTTCTCTCTCTAGAAAGCTTGAAGAAGAAGAAGATTCAACCTAGGGTTTCAAGTCAAAGTCTCAATTCCTCCATTGAAGATTAGAAAATGGCTTTCGGGTATGATAGTTTTCATCCATGGATTCCTTCCATTCATGGAGTTCCCAAATTCCTCTATTTTCAAAGTTAGAAATCCCCAATTTAGTTAGGGTTTTCTTCAAATTCCAATAGTTCTCTTGATTATTGATTTAAATGATTGGATTATGATCTCTTATGTATGAATTGATGAAATACTATGATTGTTATGATGATTTCCCCTATGAACCCATGTAATCTCCATGTTTTAAAGTTATGAACATATATTATGGGATTTCAATTATGAAGGAAGAGTTTTATGAAATTAAGCATGTATTGATAGAATTACATGAATTTATGATGAAATCCATATCTAACCCATGTTTTCTAATTGTTGATGGTTGAAAGTGGGTTGTGAACCTTGAAAGGTAAATTATGGAATTATGATTGTTCTTATGAAATCTATGATAATGTTTTAAGGATGCTTTGAGAGTAAAGTATCAATGATGATGTTGTTGTATTGTTGAAAGTATTATTCTCATATACACATGAAAGCATGATGTGAAAGGTTTTCTCACATAGTAAGGATTCTAATGTTGAAAGGTCTTCTCACCTAATTGAATCAAAGATTAAGAGTTATCCTAATGAAAACCTAGCTTGGATTGGTTATTGAATGATACCTTTCCATGGATAATGACTTAGCTTGCATTGGAAAGATGACGTACTTTTCATGGATAATAAGATCAAGTAAGAAATGACTATTCCGTGGGATTTATGCTTAAGCATTGAGAGGATATTGAGATGGAAGCTCTCCCGCTAGTAGAGGCTGAGTTTTTGGAAGCAATCTCCTTATACCTTACCTATGTGCCCCCATAGGATCATTTTCTAGATAGACATTAGCTAGTGGATCCACTTCAGCTAGAAGTTCATGGTCCTTACCTTGGCAAGTAGGATAATCCTTTTTGGTGTGAGAGACACCGGTGGATCATGTTATAGCTCACATGGTCTCTATGTCTGTTAAGACTACTTCCCATATTAATAATGAACTAAGTTTACTTCAAGAAGTATCTCATATGTGTGTTCAAAGGTTTCAATGATCTTAGCTTGCATTGACCATGTTTTATGAAGTATGTTTTCTAACCCTTTTTATATCATGTTTTATCTTGGTTAATTGCATGTTATGAAATGTACCGTTTTAGCATGATTTAAATGTTTTATGCATAGCTCTTATACTTGGTACATTGTTTTGTACTAATTCATACTCTTGCCTACATTTCCCCAAATGTAGGGTCCAACAGTCATGGTCATCAATTTCATGGCTAGTGGTTGATTTCGAGGTTCCCGAGCTTTGGTGAGTCATCATGCTTCGAGGACGGATCTTTCATTGTTCTTAGTTCTTTCTTATATTACAGTTTTGGACATGATGTATGGGCTAGGCCCAATTTCATTCGATTGTATTATATGGCTATTGAGACAAGTGTTTTTAGACTTCCGTTTTTCTTTTATAAAATGCTTGGACTTGAAATGTTGTTTTACTTCCTTTGTTCTATTTCCTATGTTATGAATGTTAAGTGCTTGTATGGGGTCTCTCGGGGTCCTATACACCATGCTACATCTAGGGGGTACCCCTGGGTCGTGACAAACTTGGTATCACAACACAAGGTTTAGAATGGTCCTGGGATGTCTCATAAGACACGTCGAGTAGAGTCTTGTTCATGAGTGTGAAGCGTACCACATTTATGAATGAGAGGCTAAAAGATGTTTAGGAAACTCCACTTCTTTCATTACTCTAAAGTCGTGCGATATAGTTTAACTCTATAAGGTCTCTCTCCTGATCCTTATCTGATGCTCTACAGGATATGGCTACTCGAAGAGCTTGTGCTAGAAGGAATGTGAGGGAGAATGAGGAAAAAATAGCTCATCCCTAAGCTCCTCAAGTTTCGGTCGATCCTTTAACCGAGCAAGTGACTAATGCGGAGTTTAGGGTTGATTTTCAAGTGTTGGCTCAAGCCATGAAGCCCTAAGCCAATAGGGAGGTTGCGGTTCCCATGAACCCAAATGTGGGTACAACGGCATTTAGAGTGAGGGACTTCACTAGGATGAATCCTCCGGAGTTTCATGGTTCTAAGGTTGAGGAAGATCCTCAAGAGTTCATTGATGAGGTCTATAAGGTCTTGATGATCATGGGAGTTACGCTGGTGGAAAATGCGGAGTTGGCCGCTTATCAACTCATGTGTGGCTCAAATTTGGTTCAACCAATGGAAAGAAGGGAGACCGGAATATGCGGCTCCTCTTGATTGGGAGAAGTTTAAGGCCACTTTTCTTGATAGGTTCTTTCCCCTTGAGATGAGGGAAGCCAAGGTGCTTGAGTTTATCAACCTTCGATAAGGAAGTATGAGTGTGAGGGAATATGCTCTAAAGTTCACACAATTATCTAAATATGCTCCAATAATGGTTTTTGATTAAGGGCAAGGATGAGTAAGTTTGTTTCGGGTGTGTCAAAAATGGTGGTTAAAGAGTGTCGTACCGCCATGATCATTAATGACATGGACATCTCTCGTCTCATGGTTCATGCACAACAAATTGAAGAGGATAAACTTAAGGAAAAGTCTAGGGAGACAAAAAGGGCTAAGACCGGTGATGGTAATTTCTCTCATGCAAGGTCCAACGGATATGGTTGTTCTAGATTTCGACAAAGGTTTTCCGGTCAAGGTTCCTCCAATGCTCCTCCTAAGTTCAACAAAGATAGGGTGTCTAACCCTAAGCCTCAAAGAGGGAATGGTAGTGGATCTTCATTGCCTATGTCTACTTGTGTCAGGTGTGGAAAGAAGCACGAGGGTAAGTGCCTAGACGACACAGATGGTTGCTTCAGTTATGGTAAAAGTGGGCACAAGATGAGGGATTGCCCAATGCTCACGGCTAAAGGAAGAGAGGGCAAGCAAGCTCCTCCTAGTGGTTCGAGTTCCAATGCTCCTAAGAAAACCTGATTCTATGCACTTCAGACTCGTGGTGAACAAGAGGGTTCTCCCGATGTGGTTACCGGTATGTTGAATGTTTTCCAACTTGATGTTTATGCTTTACTTTATACCGGTGCTACCTTGTCTTTTGTGACGCCATATGTGGCTATGAGATTTGATGTGCTCCCTGATGTGTTGTTAGATTCTTTTTCTATCTCTACTCATGTTGGTAATTCTAATATGGCTAAGAGGGTCTATCGAAAGTCTCATATTTCCTTGTCCCATAGAGTTACTCTTGTTGACTAGGTAGAGCTTGATATGTTAGATTTTGATGTTATCCTTGTGATTGATTGGTTACAGTCATGCTATGCTTCTATTGATTGTAGAACTCGTGTAGTCAAGTTTTAGTTTCCGAATGATCCTGTCCTAGAGTGGAAGGGGGGAAATTCTATGCCTAAGGGTCAGTTTGTTTCTTGTCTTAAAGCTAGAAAGATGATTTCTAAGGGTTGCATTTACCATCTAGTTAGGGTGAGGGATGTGGATTCTGAAACCCCGACTCTTGAGTCGGTCCCCGTTGTTAATGAGTTTTCGGAAGTGTTCCCTGATGACTTACCCGGTATTCCTCCCGAAAGAGAAATAGACTTCGGTATTGGCCTTCTCCCAGATACGCAACCTATCTCTATTCCTCATTATCGTATGGCTCCGGAAGAATTAAAAGAGTTGAAAGAACAATTGAATGATTTGTTGGATAAGATTTTCATCCGACCGAGTATCTCTCCATGGCGTGCTCCAGTTTTATTTGTTAGAAAGAAAGATGGCTCTCTTCGTATGTGTATTGACTATCGTCAGTTGAACAAGGTGACTATTAAGGATAAGTATACTCTTCCAAGGATATATGATTTGTTTGACCAACTTCAAGGAGAAAGTTATTTCTCTAAGATTGACCTTAGGTCGGGTTATCACCAATTGAGGGTGAGGGAAGATGATATTCTAAAAATGGCTTTTTGAACTCGGTATGGTCATTATGAGTTTTTGGTAATGTCGTTTGGGTTGACTAATGCTTCGGCGATATTTATAGATTTGATGAATAGGGTGTTTAGACAATACCTTGATATATTTGTAATTGTGTTCATTCATGATATATAGATCTATTCGAGAAGTGAGAATGAACATATTGATCATTTGAGGATCATGTTGCAAATTCTCAAAGACCAACAACTCTTTGCAAAGTTTAGCAAGTGTGAATTTTGGCTAAGGCCTGTAACTTTCCTTGGACATATTGTTTCAAGTAAGGTTATTGAAGTAGACCCTATTACGACGTATGCGGTCAAGAGTTGGCCTAGACCTCTATCCCTTTCAGATATTAGAAGTTTCTTGGGTTTAGCCGGTTATGATAGAAGGTTTGTGGAGGGATTATCTTCGATTGCCTCTCCTTTGATGGCTTTGACTCAAAAGAAGGCTAAGTTCATATGGTCTGAAGTGTGTGAGAAGAGTTTCCAAGAGTTTAAGAATAGACTTACTTCCGCTCCGGTGTTGACCTTACCAGAAGGGACGGATGGTTTTGTGGTTTATTGTGATGCCTCTAGAATTGGGCTAGGATGTGTGCTTATGCAAAATGGGAAGGTTATTGCCTATGCTTCAAGGCAACTTAAGATTCATGAAACTAATTATCCTACCCATGACCTTGAGCTAGCGGCAGTGGTATTTGCCTTAAAGATTTGGAGGCACTACTTGTATGGTGTGCATGTAGATGTGTTTACCGACCACAAGAGTTTGCAATATGTGTTTAATCAGAAGGATCTAAATCTTTGCCAAAGAAGGTGGCTTGAGCTATTGAAAGATTATGACATGGGTGTTCTCTATCACCCCAAAAAGACAAATGTGGTGGCGGATGCTCTTAGTCGTTTGTATATGGGTAGTGTTTCTCATATTAAAGAAGATAAGAAAGAGTTGGTTCGAGATGTTCATAGATTAGCCCAATTGGGTGTTCAGTTAGTGGATTCTACCAAGGGTGGTGTTATGGTCCACAATGGTTCAGAATCGTCTTTAGTGGCGGATGTGAAAGCCAAGCAAGGTCTTGATCCAATTGTGGTCGACTTAAAAGAAGCGGTGCTTAAGAAATACGTTGAGGCTTTCTCCCAAGGGGGAGATGGTGTGCTTAGGTATCAAGGTCGCTTGTGTGTTCCAAATGTTGATGACTTGTGGGAACAAATCTTGTCAGAAGCCCATAGTTCCCGGTATTCCATTCACCCAGGAGCCACCAAGATGTACCGTGATTTACGTGAAGTCTATTGGTGGAACGGGATGAAGAAGGATATTGCGGAATTTGTGACTAAGTGTCCTAATTGTCAACAAGTGAAAGTTGAGCATCAGAAACCGGGAGGTTTGTCCCAAGACATTAGTATTCCTACCTGGAAGTGGGAAGATGTGAATATGGACTTTATTGTTGATTTTCCTCACACCCGACGACAACATGACTCAATTTAGGTTATAGTAGATCGCATGAAGATATTGGCTCATTTCATTCCCGTCAAGGTTTCTTATTCGGCGGAGGACTATGCCAAGTTGTACTTGACATAAATGATAAGGTTACATGGAGTGCCTTTGTCCATTATTTCCCAACGTGGTACCCAATTCATTTCTCAGTTTTGGTAGTCTTTCCAAAAGGGTCTTGGTACTCGTGTTAAGCTTAGTACGACCTTTAATCCCCAAACCGATGGGCAAGCGGAGTGTACTATCCAAATTTGGAATACATGTTGAGAGATTGTGTGATTGATTTTAAGGGTAAATGGGATGACCATTCGCCATTGATTGTGTTTTCATATAACAATAGCTATCACTCGAGTATTGGTATGGCTCCATTTGAGGCATTGTATGGTAGGAGGTGTAGATATCCTATAGGATGGTTTGAGGTGGGTGAAGTTTCTCTAATAGGTCCCGAGTTGGTATATGAGGCCATAGAGAAGATTCAACTTATTAGAGAACGGTTGAAAATGGCTCAAACTCGGCAAAAGTCATATGTCGATGTAAGAAGAAGAGATCTTGAGTTTGATGTTCATGATTGGGTTTACTTGAAAATTTCACCCATGAAGGGTGTAATGAGGTTTGGTAAGAAAGGGAAGCTTAGTCCCCGTTATGTAGGCCCATATCAGATTTTGAGGTGTGTTGGTAAGGTTGCTTATGAACTAGCTTTGCCTAATGAGTTGGCATCGATGCATCCAGTTTTCCATGTCTCTATGTTGAAGAAATATGTTGGTGATCTGACATCCATAGTTCCCTTAGAAGGATTGGGAGTTAAGGAGAATATTTCTTATGAAGAAGTTCCGGTTGAGATTTTAGACCGACAAGTCAAGAAATTGAGAAACAAGGAAGTTGCTTCCATGAAAGTGTTATGGAGGAATCAGTTAGTTGAGGGTGCTACTTGGGAGGCCGAGGCTGATATGATGTCTCAATATCCTCATCTCTTTCCTTCTACTCCTACTCTAGCTTGAGGTAATGAGTTCCTCATGGTTTGTTCTTTGTTGTGGAGTCATGTGTCTTAAATGTTTCCATGATTTCCTTACTATGCATGATTTATGAAAAGTTCAAGTTTTGAGAAAAATGAGTCAATTTGATTGATTTCTACATGTTTATGTGCATATGAGTACGAATAGCATGTGGAATACATGATATGATGTTGTGAGCATGTCTTTAGCTTGGAGTTGATATTTCCTCCTCGGATATATGCATTTGAGTATGTCTTAGCTAGGAGTTGATGTTTCCTCCTTGGATGTTAGCTTGGAGTTGATGTTTCCTCCTCGGATATGAGTATTGCATGCATGATGGGCTGTTAGATTTAGTTACATCCCTCTTATGATGTTTTGATTATGTCTTATCTTGGAGTCGATAATTCCTCCTTGGTTATATGCATCTAGATAAAGTTGCATTGATGGTTGGGTTGTTAGTTCCTTTCCTACCCTTTTTATACTAGTTTGAATCTCATTCGAGGACGAATGATCCCAAGTGGGAGATATTGTAACACCCCGGATCCGAAAGAGGGTAAGATAGCACTTTTAAGAAGCTGTAGGTGCCAACCCACGGCCCGTGGATGGGACCAAGGAACGTAGGTATGGTCCATCGATGAAACTCCCCAAGCTTGTCATGAAGGCCAGAACCACGGCCTAACCAATGAACCGTTGGTCAGACCATGGTCCGTGGTTGGGGGCCCGTGGTTTGATGGCCCAAAACCACCTCTCTGATCCAAACGACGGTCCACCAGGACAGGCTGTAGGTCAATCCACGGTTCGTCGACTGGGGTCCGTAGTTGGTGGGTCGGTAGTTAAGTTCAGGGGTAGTTGGGTCTTTTCCTAATTATTTTATCTCTATACTGCATCGTTTTACCCTTCACTAAGACCCCTATACAAGTATTTTAACCCCCAAATTTCCCAATAAAAATCATTCTCTCCAAATTCACCAAAAAAGAAGAACTCTCAAATAATTCTCTCTCTAGAAAGCTTGAAGAATAAGAAGATTCAACCTAGGGTTTCAAGTCAAAGTCTCGATTCCTCCATTGAAGATTAGCAATTGGCTTTGACGTATGATAGTTTTCATCCATGGATTCCTTCAATTCATGGAGTTCCCAAATTCCTCTATTTTCAAAGTTAGAAATCTCCAATTTAGTTAGGGTTTTCTTCAAATTCCAAGAGTTCTCTTGATTATTGATTTAAATGATTGAATTTTGATCTCTTATGCATGAATTGATGAAATACTATTATTTTATAATGATTTCCCTATGAACCCATGTAATCCCTATGTTTTCAAGTTATGAGCATATGATGTGGGATTTTGATTATGAAGGAAGAGTTTTATAAAATTAAGCATGTATTGATAGAATTACATAAATTTATGATGAAATCCATATTTAACCCATGTTTTCTAAATGTTGATGGTTGAAAGTGGGTTGTGAACCTTGAAAGGTAAATTAAGGAATTATGCATGTTCTTATGAAATCTATGCTAATGTTTTAAGGATGCTTTGAGAGTAAAGTATCAATGTTGATGTTGTTGTTGTGTTGTTGAAAGGATTATTCTCATATACACATGAAAGCATGATGTGAAAGGTTTTCTCACATAGTAAGGATTCTAAGGTTGAAAAGTCTTATCACCTAATTGAATCAAAGATTAAGAGCTATTCTAATGAAAACCTAGCTTGGATTGGCTATTGAATAATAACTTTCCATGGATAATGACTTAGCTTGGATTGGCAAGATGACGTACCTTCTATGGATAATAAGATCAAGTAAGAAATGACTATTCCATGGGATTTATGCTTATCACCGAGAGGATATTGAGATGGAAGCTCTCCCTTTAGTAGAGGTCGGGTTTCTAGAAGCAATCTCCTTATCCCTTATCTATGTGCCCCCATAGGAAAATTATCTAGATAAAAATTAGCTAGTGGATTCGCTTAAGCTAGATGTTCATGGTTCTTACCTTGGCAAGTAGGACAACCCTTTTCGGTGTTGGAGACACTGGGGGATCATGTTATAGCTCACATGGTCTCTATGTCGGTTAAGGTTGCTTCCCACATTAATAATGAACTAAGGTTACTTCAAGAAGTATCTCACATGTGTTCAAAGGTTTTAATGATGTTAGGTTTGAAGTATGCTTTCTAACCCTTTTTATATCATGTTTTAGCTTGGTCAATTGCATGTCATGAAATGTACCATTTTAGCATGATTTAAATGTTTTATGCATAGCTATCATACTTGGTACATTGTTTTGTACTAACGTATACTCTTGCCTACATTTCCCCAAATGTAGGGTCCGACAGTCAGGGTCATTAGTTTCATGGGTAGTGGTTGATTTCGAGGTTCCCGAGCTTTGGTGAGTCCTCATGCTTCGAGGACGGATCTTTCATTGTTCTTAGTTCTTTCTTATATTTAAGTTTTGGACATGATGTATGGGCTAGGCCCAATTTCATTCGATTGTATTAGACTGCTATTGAGACAAGTGTTTTTAGACTTCTGCTTTTCTTTTATAAAATGCTTGGACTTGAAATGTTGTTTTACTTCCTTTGTTCTATTTCCTATGTTATGAATGCTAAGTGGCTTGTATGGTGTATCTCGGGGTCCTATATGCCATGTTACATCTAGGGGGTACCCCTAGGTCGTGACAAAAGTAAATCACACATCTTCTATGTGTTGAGTCACTTGATTTGTTAGTTTCTTGGCATAATTTGAATGATAATATTACATTTCCTTCACATAATTTTCGCGATGTAGATCAAATAATATTCTAGCATTTGCATAAATAACAATCTGTAAGTGCACCAATAACACTAATACATGATATTTTTTAATCATTTTCATGAGATCGAAAAGATTCTTTCTCTAGGTTAAGCACTCTCAGAACCATTGGATACTCATTGAAATTTCTTTAAGACCTTTCAAATCCTTCAAGGATATGTAATATTCCATGATTAATTAAGGGTAGATTAGCCATTAAATTTTATGGAAAAAAAATAAAAGAAAAAGAAAAAGAGGGAGGGAATGGGCTTTAGCCCATCACACGTGAAAAGGGGTTTCAGTTGGCTGCTAAACCCTTTTCAGCTTTCCCGAAGCCCCTTTTTTACGTTAAAAACAACACAAAAAAGTCTACTGTGCTACTTTCTAGTGAAAGAACGAAGGAGAAAAAAATTTGGAAGCGTTATGTCTTAAACTAAAGAGAGAAGCGGAAGAAGAAGGTAAGTTTCTTAACTTAGTTTAAAGATTGGATTTGTATATTTCATGGCTATAAATTTGAGAATTGATAGTTTGAAAAACATGGGTTTAATAGAAGGAATAAAGGAATTTGTTAACTTTTTTGATTTAAGTAAGTATGTTAAATGTTTGGACTAGTTCGGCATAAACCGATGAAGAATTGCTGGACAATGAAGTTTATTTGTTTATTTTAGGGTGAAGTAATCACCAATAAGAATGTTTAGTGGGATCTGAAGCACCTATTTAATATAAACTGATAGATTGAGAGTCAATCATGAAACCTCGAGGATTGGGTATTCTAAATTTAGTATGAATTAGCCTAAACGAAGGAAGTAATACGAGATTATCATGATGTGATTGTAGATTGATCGAGGAAGACTTACGGATTTCTTGAGGTGACAAGTTTGGTATCTCAACACGAGTACTGTGAGTAGTAATCTTACCATAACTTGTGTTTTATAACTTTCATGATTTATATGTGATTTATAAAGTGAATGATTTACCGAAATATTTTGAACTTCCATATGGGACAAGTCTTTTACTTGATATGATACATAAATATTTATTTGAGATGAACTTATTTTTATAAAATATATTTATTGATACTTGAGATATGATTACCGCTATCGAAAGAGTTTAACATCTACTTGAGAACTATTATTTTGACATCTGTTTTGATTAAAGTTTTTATATGCAATGATTTGATAAGAACTTGAATGTCTTATACCGTTTTGAAATGTTTCTACTTATTACAAAGAAAAGTATAAATGGGAGTAGACCTCGATGAATCCCGTAGGTAACGGCGGCTTCGCTAGACCCGGTGCACCTTGTAGTTACAGATTACCGATAAAGCCCTTGCTAGTGGGAAGGTAGAACTAGCATACCGTTACCGATATCTCTCGAGTAGGGATCTACTGATATGAATATTTAACTCCTTTATGAGGAGTTCACCGTTATTGGTTACTTCTTAAAGAGAAGGCCACACTGATTACATGATTCATCCTTGGAAACCTCCCAGATATAAGATTGATATGAAAGTGTTTTCCTGATTTTATTTCTAAATGTTTACATTGATTTTGCTTACACAAGACATATGAGATTGAATATTGTTATTGTAACACCCCAGAAATTTTTTGAGCTAAGACTCGAACCATCCTTCGTTGTGAGTAGGATTTTACCGAGGAATTTAAAATTTCTTAAGTGTTAAGGTCACTAGATGTAGCACCTTGAGTTCCAAAAAGAACTAAATTGGAAATAGCAAAATCTGAAATTTTGCAAGTTATGTTTAAGTTATGAATTTTGGGTCAATTTCAAATGACCATAACTCTCAGTACATGATGAGTTAGGTGGGCTACAAGATAGATAATGAAAGTTCTTTGAATTATCTTTCCAACGCCACTGAGTTTGCTAAGTTTCGAGGTCGGATGAGTGAGTTATGCCCTTTTGAAGTCAGGCTGTCCAGTTAAGGAAAGTTACCCGAAAATAGTAAGGGGTACTTTGGTCTTTTTCTTACCCAATCAGATTTAATTCATTTTTAGTAAGGTTTTAAGGGTCTAATCCTATTAGGTTCAGTTTTATAATCCTAATATATGCCTAGGGTTTTAGTTGAGAGTTCAAGAAGAGAAAAGAAGAGAAAAGAGGAGAGGATCAAAGCGTTCGTCGAGGTTCTTGAGTTTTGTTGCGGATTTT